>JANHZU010005146.1:30765-50277 GCA_032468055.1 Acrochordus granulatus | reverse complement strand
AATAATGTTTCATCTTAAACAGACAATACTTCCCCATTGATCCATTAAATCAAGGGATTAGTATAATAAAAATGTACTTGTATGGGCAACAAGTCATCTAGTTGGAACTGTATGTTTTCTAAAGCCATCTGTCCAGTATAATTATTTCAAAAGGTAGTTTGTAGCAAAACAAACACAAAAAACAAAAATTGAAGATTAATATAATAAGAATTTGTCAATCATTATGGTGTCACAAAACTCTGTACGATTCTGGTACATTAAATAATATTTAATTTCAGGTCCAAAGTATATGTGAAAATGGCTTATTGGTAGGCCATTCCAAGATAACAGTTCTTGGCAGTCCTTCCATGGGTAACTATGTCTTTGTTTGTTATTAAATATGTAGCAAGTACAGATATGAAGACAGATTAGTGCACTTTTAATCTATTTATCTGCTTTTTCCATCTTGTATAGTCAGGCTTATGGTAAGTTTAGTGTAGGTGCACAGAATATATCAATTTTGTCCAGCTGACCTACACTGAATTTTTGAATTGGTTACCAGCCTGACTTGTTAATTTTTTGCTTGAATCTGAATAACTTTTCAAGATCTTATAAAGAGAATTCATAAAGAATTAAAAAATAACTCTGGTGACTCAAAAGTAGTTGTATTACACATTATAATTAAATACTTTGATTACTGTACTTGCGATCTTATTAAGGAATGGATGGCATACATATTTTCTAGTTTGTTTTTCCTAAATTATGTATGTACTGTTGATACCCATTTGGAAGGTGTTTCAGTAGCTACATAGAATGTTTCAGGATAAAATCTCGTATCATAAAGGGGGATGACCTCTTCACAGAAAGATGTCTTCATTTTCTTCAACACACTTTCAAATCCATTTTAAAGTGATGATTAACAGCCCTTTTACTAGCACACATTTTCAGCTTCATTGGGATGCAGAAAACTCCAAATACAAATACTATTCTGTCATTGGAAACACCTTCTTTTATTGGGAACATACCACTGGATTCTATCTGTACTGTGTGCACATACATTATGTGGTATGGTCATGTTAACTTTTGTTATACGTTAACCGAAAAACAATTCTGTTAATGTCATTTATTGATATACTTTTTCACATTTTGCAGGTGTATATCTTTCAAGATACGCTGACTTGTTACAGGCTAATCCTCTGGAGCCTAGTGCAACTGGTGATATTATTATTTTTAAAGTAATAAAGGTATGTATTGGGAATTCACTTACTTTTTTAAGGATTCAACTTATATCTTAAGGAGAAATAATAAACCAATATAACTTAATGCTGTAATACATCTGAATAAAACATTTTACATAACTTTTCTATATGAATGTGATTACAATACTTTAAAATTTAAACATCAGTTAAAAGTACAGATGATGTTCCCTAGTTGGGTAATGAAATGTAAGTAAACTGCTAAGCTCAGAGAGCATCAAGGCTTCCACATTTCAATGCTGAGCTATGTATATTCTCTTCTATTGAAAAGGTCTGTTATTAAGGGATGTTGTATGTTAATATAATTTAATTCCATAGGATTAAGAACTACACTAATAATTTAGACAATATTAATGCCATTTCAGAAGAAATCTAATTGAATCATTTTTTCTAAAAATACTAAGATGAAGGATATATTGATTAAGTGAACAATAACGTTTTATTGTGTGTGACTTTACAGGATGGGAAATGTGGGTTTACATTGTGCCCGGTATAATTTTAAAAACCATTTTTTAATATTTTAGGGAAAAATGAAGACTATATATGATAAATATGATAACCAGACAGTAAATATAATGGACTCAGTTGTTAAAAATGCATTAGATCCTACGCCAAAACATGAATGCCATGTTTCAAAAACTGCAAACAAAATTGCATCTAGCCGTAATTACAGAGCATATGAACGTACACAGGTAAAAATAGTATTTGAAAATATTTATATGCTTGCCCTTATCTCCTACTTATTTAATGTAATAGAAAATTACTTTCTAATTTGTAAGATTTGGCAACAGTATGTTGGTTAGCAAAGTATTCTGTAGATTAGAAATCCTGACTTCATAGAATAGCATGGAGTAAAATTGGGCTGTGGTTTTACTTGTGGCATACTGGCAAAAACATGCCACAGCTACTGTCCTTTCTGTTAATATATGCAAATGTTGCATATATATGACTAGGTCTGATAATATAGTCTATTCCTTTGTCTTACAAAAAAGTGTTATGTGAAAGCTTCATTTGACTAAAGAGCCTGTCTGATGAAGACTATAGCATGTGGAAGATTACAATTTGGAATGCAAGAGGAATAAAAAGTAAAGTGCACAAATTAATCAGAAGAAAAATAGATAGTCATGTGAAAAAGAATGTACACCCTCTTTGACTTCTATGGTTTTACTTACATAGTAAAAATCACCTGGTCCTTAACAATTCTTAAAAGTAGGTAAATACAACCTCAGATGAACAACACATTTTTTTATAAAAAGAAAGCCAACATGGAGAAGCCATATGTGAAAAACTCGGTACACTTTATGATTCATTAGTTTATAGAGCCACCTTTAGCAACAATAAATTGAAGTCATTGTTTCCTGTATGACTTTATCAGTCTCTCACATCATTGTGGAGGAATTTTGGCCCACTCTTCTTTACAACACTGCTTCATTGAGGTTTCTGGGCATTTGTTTATGCACAGCTCTTTGAAATTCCACCACAGCATTTCAGTCGGGTTGAGGTCTGGCTTTTGCCTGGGCCATTGCAATACCTTGCTTTTTTTTTTCAGCCATTCTGTAGTAGATTTGCTCGTGTGCTTGGGACCATTGTCTTGTTGCATGACCCATGTTGGCCAAGCTTTAGCTGTTGGACAGATGACCTCACATTTAACTCTAGAATATTTTGGTAGACAGGAGTTCATGGTGGATTCAGTGGCTGCAAGGTGCCCATGTCCTGTGGTTGCAAAACAAGCCCAAATCATCACCCCTCCACCACTGTGCTTGATGGTTGGTATGAGAAGTTTGTGCTGATATGTTGTGTTTGGTTTTCATCAAATGTGGCACTCTGCATTATAGCTAAACATCTCCACTTTGGTCTTGTCTATCCAAAGGAAAGCGTTCTTGAAATCTTGTGATTCATTATCTTGGATTTTTTGCAGTTTCTCTGAGCATTGCATAGTCTGACCTTGGGGTGAATTTGCTGGGACATCCACTTCTGGGAAGACTGGCAATTGTTTTGAATTTTAAAGAATATAGTGCAGAAAAGGTACTGCACTTTATGTTTAATATGAAGATTTGATTTTTGGCTCTTAATTTTAATCACGTTTAAATTTTAGTATTTTGATGAACATACAACAGCTTTCAAATAATTCAGTAGTTGGAGTCTTTCCAGTACTTACACCCCATTGTGTCCTTGTAAATTCCACTTTAGAAAATTGTCCATTAGATCTGACAGCCTTTTCTAGTTAATTGTTTCAGAGAGATAGTGAATAATCTTCCTCACTGCAGAATTATAGACTTTAAATTGTTTGGAAATGGCCTTATAGCCTTTCCCAGATTTATGGGCAGCAACAATTGTTTCTCTAAGATCATTGTTGATGTCTTTACTATGGCATTGTGTTAACACACACACCTCAATGCTGGAGACCAGCAAACTTCTAAAACTTTGGCTTTTAGAGAGGTAGTCACACTTGCTGATGATCAGTTGATCAAGGGTACTTGATCAGCAGCACCTGGCTGCTACTTAACCTCTTCCTATTTATGGAAGCAGTAAGGGTGTACTTAGTTTTTCACACATGGCTTCTCCATGTTGGCTTTCTTTTTGTAAAATAAAAGATGACATGTAACGTGTCATATGTTTTTGCTCGTCTGAGATTGTTTTTACTTTTATGAACTTTTAAGAACCAGATGATTTTTTCTATGTCCGGATATGTAAAACCGCAGAATTTAATGATGGTGTACTTTCTTTTTCACATGATTGTAAGTTATAAATGTGAAATTAAGAAAATGGAAAGTTGTGAAGATGTGAAAAAGAAATCTGATCTTGTGGATTGAAGTCAATGAATAAATAAAGTGCAGAATTACTTATGAATAAAAGGATCAAAATATGTTTCAGAAATAATTGATTTTGATTGAAGTGAGGTGATAATGAAAGTGATGAGTTTGGGGTAAAACTATAGACCATTCCAAATAATTGCTTTTCAGGATAAAAATTGAGACAAAAAGTTCTTGGGCTGTTTGGAGACCTGAGAGTGACTATCTGGTGAATACTTGCCTAGAAAAAAATTACATTCATTTCTGAATACATGATTTAAACAGGCTATTCAAGTATACAAATGGAAAAGGAATATCTCAAAAAGGATGATTTGGCTGTTCATTTTAAAAGGCTGAGAGAATCAATAAAAGATTTTGAGATTGTGAAAGGTTCTAAATGTGGAGCAGACTTTTTTGGTAGTAGCAATAGTGAGTTGAGAAAATGCAGGTATAAAAGATCGGGGTGTGAAAGAAATGAAAGCAGAATGACTGCAGAATGAATAAATACTGTATGCAAAATTACTAGAAAATAATTTCCCCACAAGAGGAATAGAAAATAAATGCAAGAAAAGAGATGTGGAAGCTATTTGGGACAAAATGAAAAGTATTTTGGTACATAAATTTATAAATTTGGTACATAAACTTTGGTACATAAACTAGTGTAAAGTTACACTAACAGGAATTATGGAAAATTTCATGCAGCAGTGAGGTGAAAAATGCTGCAAATGAGAAACAATGTATATGAGTGAATGATGCTACTGAAGATAAAGACGAGGAAAAAGAGATCCTATGTGGAATAAGGAATAGTTAAAAATAAAAGAGATAAAATGCTGAGTAATTTTGATGTAAATGTTTAAAAATTGCTTTGGAAGTGGGTAAAAGGGAATAAAAAAGGGGCCTACAGCAGAATGACTGGAATTAAAAATAAATGTATGGATTGCGAACCCATGAGTGCAGTCACTCATACCTTGGCCATCTTTTGGTTTGATTATTGCAGTGCACTTTACATGGGGTTACCCTTGCAAAGTATTTGGAAGCTAAAGCTGGTGTAGAATGCAGCAGTGCGGATCGTTCTAGGGGCGTCTATGGTGGCACTCATAACACTGCTGTTGCCAAGCTGCATTGGTTACCAGTTTGCTTCCAGGTTCAGTTCAAGGTGTTGGTTATTATCTTTAAAGCCATTTATGGCATGGATCCAAGGTATCCATGGGATTAGCCTCCCCACCATTTGTTTCAATGGAAGGGGCCTACTGTGGACCCATCTGCTAAATAAATTGTTGAGATGAAACTGAAGTGAGAAAATGTTGGAAGAAGTATTTTAGACATTTATCTGGGAATGATAGTGTGTCAAAGAGTGGAATTAAAATCTGTAAATAGTAGTGTCAAAGAAAAAAATGATGACAGCAGAAGACAAATGCTTTGATAATGTTGAAAAATGGAAAGCAGCATGTACAGATATTGTAACTGAAGAAATTTAAAATTTGAATATGGTTGCTTATGGAATAGCTATGCTACTTAACATTAAACCCTGGGTCTTTGCCTGAGAAATGGAGTAAATCCACAACTAATTACTACAGAAAAAAAATAACAAAAGAAAATACTGCATTCCAGCATATCCTACCTGTGAAACTTGATGGTGGCAGTATCAAGATTTCGGCTTGCTTTGCTGCCTCTGGACCATCATTGATGGAACTATGAATTTTATCAGCTATGAATTCTACAGAAAAATGTCAGGATTTCTGTCAAAGTGGGTCATGCAGCAAGACAGTGACCCAAAACACATGTACGATTTTCAGACTATCAAAGAATATTTAAAGCAGAAGAATTATTTGAAATGTGGAAGGACCTGAAGTAGGAAGTTTTTGTGAGGGACTCCACCAAATCCCTAAATTGAAATTCTGTAAAGAGGAATAGGCTAAAATTTCTCTAAGCTGATATGCAGAATTGATTAGCAATTATTGGAAATGTTTGGAGCATACCAATTACTGAAAGCAAAGGTTCACATACTTTTGCTACACCCAGATATGTAACTTTGGATAATTTTTCTCAATAAATAAATTGTAAGGAGGACAGATCATGCTTTAGGTCACATTTATGTAGAAATATTGAAAGTTCAAAAGAGTTCACAAAGTGGTTTAAGTACCACTGTGAGCTGATTTGATATGCTTGAGTTATGACATTTTTTGCATAATTTTCAATTGAAGGTTGAGTCCTGACTGTAAATAGTGGAAGGAAAACATGTTTGAGAATAAATTGAGTGTTCAGTGAGTGGTTTAACATTGAAAAAGGAATAAAGTTGTGTGATGGTCCCTTAATTGTATTTATAGATAATTCTTATGGTATCACTAGAGGTGAGAAGAGAACCAAATGGTTTGGAACAAATGTTGGATTTTTAAATGCAATTAGTAGTTATAGATCTGACAATCAAAGATCAAGGTGGTTGAACTTAACAGAAAAATGTAATTGCAAGTTACTATACATACTAAAAATTATAACAAGCAGATTAATTGTGTATCTTGATAAAATGTTTACTAATGATGGGAAAATGAAGAAATTTGATTATATGCAGATATTGATAAAAAAGTTGTAGGAAGTATGTGATTTGTCAGGAATGAATATTTGTTTATAGATGAGAAAAATAGCTGTGTATACGAGTGTATTTTTACTCATTTTGTGCTTGGAAATGGAAATTAAATATGTCAGGAAAAACACAAAAGGTTTTGTGCAATGGAAGTGTGTTATTTATTTGTAGTAAAACAAGCAAGAATTTGGGGTGCTAAATTAATATGGATTGAATGTGAGTGAATGACCAGTATGAAAGAAGTATATTCATGTGGCTTGAATGGAAAGAATGAATAAATTGTAAAACAATATATGAAGAACGAGTTCATCGATGAAAAGGAATAGAAAGACTAAGAAAGTCACAATTGGAAATAGAGCTGACAGATCCACAAAAATAAAAAAATGAATAGTTCAAAGAACAAAAGACAATTTATGAAGTGATTATAGATATGCTAGAAGCAATAATTTTCTGCAGTAATAAGGAATTATGGAAAGTCTGTTGAATGAGTTGGTGCAAATTAGATTTAGTGTACAGGTAATCCTTGACTTAGAACCATTTGTTCAGCAACAATTTGCAATTACGTTAGTTTTGAAAAAATGGTCTTATGACCTGTGCCTAAAGTTATGGCTGTTGCAATGCCCCTGTGGTCATGTGATCAAATGTGCTCTTGGCAATCTGCCTGCACTTACATGACCACAGGGGCACTGCAACTACCCCCACCAGGCTATCCTCCCCTCAGTCTATGCTTTTTTGGCTGCCTGCAAGTGGCATTCAGTGGCAGTAGCACCAGGGCTGGGCTGAAGTAGAGGCCTGGGCTTTTTACAGTCTCTGCCATGCCTTGCTGACCTTCATTACCTCATGCTATTCTCCAAGCATCTTATTCCTTCTCCAAGCTGGAAGATTCTCACAATCCTTCAGAAACCTATTTGTAATAGAATGCATTAGTGGTCTTGAGGAAAGAAAAGAAGAGATGCTACCTAGGATAAGAGGGACAGGACCCTGTAACTGCTTAACAGTCACATAAATAAGTTGAGAAAGGACCTGCCCAAATGGATTAAGCAGTTAAAAGTAGCTGGCAGGAAATTTTACTTTCAGGCTTTCAAGATTTTGTTAATGTAGTCTTATAATAAAGTAGAATTAGTTTATTTAGTCCTGTTTCCTGTCTGATTTACCTGAAAGGGCTGGCATCAATCTTGTGAGCCACACCAACCTGCTGGGCTGAGCTGGGGCAGCTGAGACTTCCAGGGATGATTGTAGCTTTGGGCCACACTGCAGCACCCCCTCACCCAATTTGCATACAGCCTGTGATGGTTTCTCAGGCCTCCCTAACCTCCCTGAGGCACTCCTGTAGTCCTTACCTGGAATTCCTTCAGCTTAAAGACTTGTGACTGTCTTTAAGAGTATGGTTGCTAAGTAAAGCAGTCATGTGACACACTTTAGTAATGGCTTCACTTTTTAGTAATGGCTTCACTTTTAGTGACCAAAATTCAGTCCCACTTATGGTTGTAAATCGAGTATTCTTTCACAGCTTTATTTGACTTACTGTTTCCTACTTCTTTTCTGCACTGTGAATAATCTTGCTAATCTTTAAGATAAAATAGCGTGATCGCTATGTATGTATATGTAATTCTACTGAAGTTATATAATTGAGCATATTTCTAAATAATAGAAATTACAGTGGAACCTCGGATTGCGAGTAACGTGGTTAACGAGTGTTCAGCAAGACAAGCTCTTGTCTCCCTCCTGCCAGCCAGGACTCTTCTCAAAGCGTAGGAAGATTGACCCTCCATCTTCCCTGT
Organism: Acrochordus granulatus; assembly: GCA_032468055.1. Lineage (NCBI taxonomy): Eukaryota > Metazoa > Chordata > Lepidosauria > Squamata > Acrochordidae > Acrochordus > Acrochordus granulatus. The sequence continues at coordinate 41,888 of JANHZU010005146.1, read as the reverse complement.
CACTTATACATAAAAATGCACACACACACAGCCCTCCTTGCACGGCACCATCCAGCCCATCCCCCTCCTGCCCATCTCTTTTCCCCTCTCAGCATGGGATAATAAGAATGATAAGAAACATTTCCACACTCCCGGGAAGATCCCCAGAAAGGCATTGCTGAGGGAAAAGAGGGAAGGCTGTTTTGCCCTCAAGTGGTGGCAGCGGATCCTCCCGATCCAACAGGGGCCACCCTGACAGCACCGGCTGAACAGCAGCTGATGGACAGAATCTGCCTTGGAGCAGATCCCCAAGTGCTGGTTAATTTGTTTTATTTTTACTTTGTGTACTAATGTTATTTGTTTCAGATACTACAGACAATCATTTCTACATAAAATACCATTGAAAATTATTTTTTATTAATATTTTTTGGGGCATGGAATGGATCATCTGACTTTACATTGTTTCCTATGGGAAACTTCGCTTTGGTTTAAGAGCGTTTTGGATTAAGAGCTTTCTTCCAGAATGAATTATGCTTGCAATCCAAGATTCTACTGTATTTGGCAAATTGTTTTTTGTTCCCAACATTACTTTTATTATATCAGCACTGTCATAAATTTCAGCAAAATTAGAACTATATTTCACTGATCATCTAACAGAGTTTCTTAGAGTGAATTTCAAATACGGTTGTGGATATATGCAAAATCAAACTTGTTTGCTATGAATTTGTTTCTAGTATTATTTCTACGAATATCACTTTGATGAAATTAGGCAGAGACCAAGACATGTGTGCCCATATGCTGTTGTATCGTTTTTGTACAAGGATGAAAAAATACAAAAGTATTTGCCTCAAGTAAGGTGAGTGAAAGTTGCTTACATTTTTCAATGTATAATGTAACATATTAAAGTTTATGACTTTTATTTAATCAAATCATTTATATGCTATTCACATCCCTTATACTCTGTAAAAACAGGTTGTAGTGAAAAGACTTCCTTCAAGTCCAAAAACAGTTTGCTCTACAACATGGAAAGAACTGAATTCAGTTTTGTTATAGCCATTAGCCTTCAAATCATGCCAATAATATCAGCTGAAACATAATATTAGAGATACGCTTTCACACCTAGTTCTAAATGAAGACAACCTTGGTACTTCTATAATTTCTGATGTATAACATTGAAACAGACTCAAATGTTAGTTTGGGTTTTTCATGGATAAGATATAAGTGAATAGCTTCTGAAAAAATGATGTATGTCTCTTAACTATGTTTAACATCAGACCGCTTGTATTTTAATGTGTCCCAATCTCTGCCCAAATAATATCCTGAAGGGGTCCCTTGCAATTCCCGGGTGCTCTCGTTTTCTGCCTCACCCCAGTAATTTAAATCAGTTAAGTTGATGCTATTAGATGTAATTCATCGCTTTGGTTCAGTTGGTAATAAACCTGAGATACTGCTTCATTCATATTTACAGTGCCAACATTAAAACCTTTTAACTATTTGTAATATAAGATGGGAAGGAGAAAATAATTGTTGGAAACACCACAAACTTCAAATTCATGAGCAAAACAGTGATAAAAAATTTTTAAGTTGTAACAAACGAGCAATTGGCCAAAAAAATAGAAACAGATTAGCTAAAAAAATAAAACAAAAGGCTTCCAAAATCCTGAGCAGGTTATATAAATTTGCTTTGGCTGGCTAAGTGGTTGAGATTGGTATATTAGTTTAGGACATCCCTGTGAAAAAGATAATTCACCTTATTTAATTAATATATTTAATGCTTCATGATTAATTTATAAAATATATTATTTTATATGTACTACTGTCCAGAGGATTTTGTGCATGCTCTCTTAGCATATTCTATAATTTTCTTTTGGGATTTGTTACTTTGTTGAAATTCTAAAAAAAGATTAGTAGGATATATTTTGAATTCTTGCTAAGGTACTCATATTTTTAAATGGTCTTGTTCCTATGCATTGAAAATCAATCTAATATGAAACTCCTGACTGAATTTAAATAGAATCAAATGTGCAAACCTGCCATTACAATTCACTTCTTGGCTTAGTGAGAAATTTAGCAGTTGTACTACATTAATTAAATAAACTTGGGATCACAAAAATAATTTCCCCAACTATATATATAGTTTAAATCAGTGGAACCCTTGAATGTGAGCCAAACATGTGGGTTCACATGCACCTGTAAATAGCTGAGGGAGCAGCTGCAAATAAAAATGAGCCCATTTGTGTGTGGGGAAATACCACAGTAGATGGATATTGCTAGAAGATTTTAAGCATCTAAAACTATATATCAACAAAGTATGTAGTAATTCTTATTTGTAGATGCAGTTTTTCTTATATCTTCTTTTTCTGTTCTTTAATAATTCCAGAAAACAGTCCCAGCAACTCTCCAAAGAGAAACTGAATTCTTGCTTCTTCTAGAAGAACTGGAAAAGGATGTCCCATACATTGTTCTAAAGGTGTGGTTCCTTCTAGTGCAGACATGTATGAACAGAGTATTTAGTGCATGTAGGCTGGATTTGAATTAAAAATGCTTTTATATGAATGTGAACTTTGCTGGATCCGACTAAAGTAGTTAGTCAGACTAGACTAGTTCAGTGTTATGTTTCTAAGTGACCATCCAGGATCTGTAGGGAAACCTTCTGTTGAAGGATATGAAGACATTAACATCCTCCTGTTCATTTTTTAAAGCATCCGTTGTTGAGAAATACAGTGTCTCTGGTACAGAAGCCACCATGGCTTCCACCAGCAACTGCTAACTTCTTTTATTTCAACTTTTCATTAGATAACATTTATCATAAGGTACTGACGTAGAATTGGTGCACAATGTCAATAAGTTATTTCTTTAATCCATTCTAAGTCACCCACATTCCAGGTCAAGCAGAGTTCTAGTTAGCATTTTGAGAGAGGAAAAGAAATGTCTTTCTATCCATTTTGTCTGTATTGTGTGTAATGTTCACTGAGTTTTCATATCACATAATTCAAGAAGCAAATGATACATTTCTTTCATTACAACATTCGGCATCACTGTAGCTGTGTTCTCCCTTTCAAGTTACATGCTTTTGCTTTGTGGGTTTGATTCAACTACCAGTATTACCAAGCTGTCATATAGCTATTTAATTACTTGTTATCCTGCCTTTCCTTGTGGTTCAGTTGTTCATAATAACATCACTGCAGGAGAGTGATGGGCCTGAACTAAATGAGCTGAGGGAGAGAAACAGTTTGGTGTAATGGTTAAGGCATGAGGCTAGAAACCAAAGACTATGAGCTCTAGTCCCACTTGAGGCACAAAGCCAGCTGGTGACCAAAGACCTGCCAAGAAAACTGCAGGGATTTGTCCAGGCAGTTGCCATGAGTCAACACTGACTTGAAGGCACATCATCATCATTATTATCCTCAAGGAGGATTTGAACTTGCTAAGCTTGCAGAACAGTTGGAGACTGTGAGAATTCTTAAGAGTAAGGCAGTCTTCATTATGTGGCTCTTACTCATCCCTCTTCCACTGCAACCCTTCCTATACTACAAAACCATTAGGACTGTAGAAAATGGGAACTAATATTTCAATCTGGCACAGGGATGACAATGACACTGCTTTCTTCTGAGAATTTGTTTGATACCTGCTTATTTATCCTAATGTCTACTTCTAATCATAGTGCAGCTTTCTGCCCTATGTTATCCTGAGGGGTTGAATTAGAATTTCCATTAATTCCAAGCCGCTATTTGGGTATTATCTGGCACATTTGGATGGTGCCAGATTGAGAAATGCCATCCTATGACCATCACTGATGTTAAATAACTGCAAGTGCAAGATTAATTAACTGAGTAGTTTCCTTTGTCACACTCTCTGATGCCATGAATATTTCTTGTCTGGAGAGAACCAAGGAAGTCTTCAGCTCATCTTTCTTGTTCCTCTTTGATGATACCTTTGGGGAATAGACAGATCAGGGGCAGCTATCTCATAATCATAGGGCTGGACCAGGGAATCTAGCTAACTTCAACATTATCAGCTGCCAAAGCAATAGATGTTTACAGACTACTTTACTATCTTCTAGATGACTAGGACTTTTTTTCATCTCCACTGAGCAAACACATTGATCAGTATCTTGTACTTAGGGTTAGGATTAATTTTTGTATCTAATATAATTATGGAGGAAGATGTTCTTATCCAGCTATTTTTCTACCTTTAGGAACTTTATGAAGCATTTGAAGATAACCATTTGTTGCATAGGAAACAAAGAGATGGATCAGTACAGAAATTTGGTGTGGAGGTGATGTCTACTCTTCAAAAAATGCTCTTGCAGGCTCCTCGAAAATTGCAAGCCATATTGGAACTTCTTCAGCGTGATCCTGTGGAATGTAGTTCTTCAATAATACCAAGTGGTTTGCCACAGAATATTTTTGTTGGCTTTCTTTGGGATTCAGTCAAAGTTTTGAAGCGGCTTCAGCTAAATCCAGAATTACTGGAGAGAGAAGGGAGCAAAGTTGCAGATGAAATCTATAACGCTCTGAGTATGTTGAATTTGAAAGTGGAAAATCAGACAAGAGAGCTGCGGCTTCTCTGCAGAGAACTTCTGGATGCTTGTTGGATTGCGCAGAGTCCTCTTCAAGAGGAGAGGCTACTCAGCTGCCTCTTGCGAAAAGACAGCCATGCCTTGCTTAGTCTCTTTGGCAGTGTATACATTGAGAAGATGAAAGAGAAATTGCTGGGACAGAAGTCACCAGGCAAAGGTTAGTTTGATTATGTGGTCTGAATCCTAACTGCATGCCGTGGCCAAGGGGCATCAACCAGCACTTACCAGGATTCTGTGGTTTCTACCTCTCCAAATCATCTGAAGTGATGATGAAAGGCTGAAGAATTTTCAGCAGTTATTGGATGATAGAAGGGAATTATTGGAGTGATAGAAGAGAATCTTCAGAATTATGGAATGTTGGAGGCCACCATTCACTGAGCAGGTAGAGAACTGAATCACAGGAAAGATTTGGTGATGTCACAAGAAGAGCTGGAGCTTATTTTTTCAACCTTTTTTTTGGTGAGGGGACAGAATTAAGGATGGAATAAATAGGAAGTAATTTCAATTGCTATCCTAAACCTCCACCCTCCCCCTAAAAATTAATTCAAAATCATACCAAAATGTGATGACAAAATGACTGAATTTTTGTAGCATGACTTTAAACCAGTTTGAGATTGTTTTAGATTACAAATTGATGCACTCTACCTCCCAGAGTTTACTCACTTCTGCTCTTATTTTAGTGGGGAAAAAATCAAAACCTACAGTACTGAAAATTGGCCATTTTGCTTCTGAATTTTAAATCAAATAATGGGGGGAATTTCGTGGAGGCTGTGAGTTGTATATCCCCGATATAATGATTTAAACAGGACTAAACTCTGGTCCTTGCATCTAAATATATCATTTAGATCAGCTGAAGAAATCATAAATAGCTGCTCTAATGAAGAATAGTACATAAGGATGGTTTGAGCCATTTATTTATAGCTGAAACTTGTGTGTAGGATGAGCCACATATCTTTAATATATTTGTCACTAACTTGGTCAATAATAAAGTTGAATATAATAGGGAAAGGACAGCTGCTCTTCTTATCCTTACTTTTGATGTTTATGCAAATTGTATCTCATGTAATGAAGTTGCTATTATTGCAAACACCAAGACTTAAAAAAAATATTTTCACTGCCAGTATAAGTCCTCTATATCTTGGCCATATGTGAAACTAATTACACTTCTGAATATTTCAGGTACATCTGAACAGTTGGATGCTGAGCGGGCAGTGATGGCACTGTTCTTGGATCATGAGCAGGCTTATTCATGGAAAGCTGCTTATTTCTACTATCTTAGCAGCAACAAGCACTTCTTGGAACAAATTCTGGTAAATTCATAATTAGATGTAAGAACAGTTGAACAAGTTAATTGTGCTAATCAGGGATGCCCAAACTTGACAATTTTAAGATGTGTTTACTTCAATTTCAGAAATAAATCTGGACTGGCCCAAGATATTTTGCTTCCTGAGAAAAAAAACATGGTTGTGCACATCTTTACTTCTATATTTAAAAACCCAGAGGTCTCATAGTTTATTAACACAAGAAATAAGTCAACATCCATCCCATGCTGGCTGTTTGGCATGGTCCAGATTGGAGAAAGAACAGCCCAGAGTAATGCAGACTGGATTGTTCCAGAATTGCTGAATATTGCACAACCCTAAAATGGACAGTTATGGATACAGCTCCATACAAGTAGCTTTATTTCTGTAAATGAACTTTTTCCATAATCTCCTGTATTCCTATAGATATTTTAGACCTATTTAAGTATGTTTTCAGTGGGTCACATTCATTCAGAAAGTTACACTTCTGTGTAACATCTGTAAAGATAAAGTTCTCCCCTTTCAGTTATGTCCGACTTTAGCGGGCAGTGCTTATCTCCCTTTCATAGCTGAAGAGCCAGCATTGTCTGAAGATGTTTCCATGGTCATGACTATATGCCAAGGTGCACAGAATGCGATTACCTTCCCACCAAATTAGATGGTACCTATTAATTTACTTGCATTTTTACATGCTTTTGAACTGCTAGGTTGGCAGAACTAGGAAAAATAATGGGAGCTCACCCTGTTATGCATCGCCTGGGTCTTGAACTCAGGTTGCTGACCAGAGGCCAGCTGACAAGCCCAGCATCTTAACTGCCAGACCACCGCGCCCCTGTGTAACATCTGTGGTTCTTCCATTATTACTACTGATTGAGCATAATATGCAGTTCTCTTGTATCTATGTTTTCCTATTTTCATACACATTCTTGCAGATGACACCAGTTTATATTTTTGAATAAAAAGCTTGAATGTATGTCAGAAAGTATGAATTTGATTTTATCTACAGGAACTTTTTCTGGCATATTAAACTGATACCTTCATATTACAGCCACCAGCCATACTTCCAGCTGTAGCATTCCACACTCTTAGAATAAAGAAGTATTTATTTTTCCTATAGATTACAGCATTAACTTTACTGAAAAGAGAAGACTTCTCAAGTCTAAGTAGTTTACTGAGACAAGAATTCAGCTACCTCAGTCGCCTCCTGATATTGCTTGGTTGGACTCAGTGTTGCAGCTTAGAATCGGCAAAGATGTTGCTGCAGACCCTACACAAATCTCAGGCAAGTCAGATATCACTGTTCATGGGAGGAAATAATAACACTTCTCTTTTGACCCTCGTCTTTTTCTCGAAATAGAAGTCAGAGAGCATGCTCATTTGCTTGTTTTTGGAACAAAGATAAAATGACTTTTCCCCCTTCTCCTTTGTTTTTTACAGGGTTTCTACAATGACTCTGTATTAAAAGACTTCTGTGATGGATTGTGTGCCCAGGTGGAAATTCTTGAGTGGTGCATACAGCAGAATAGGTAATACAACTTGGGAATACTTGACTTAATTATTTGGTAAAAGATTCCCGTCCCCCAAGTCAAGCTTATTTGTGTTTAAATATAATGATAATAATATCAATTAGCATGTGTATATTTGGCCTCTGGCTGTAGCTGTGAATAGAAAGGATTGATACCTATCTCTGGGTGTGGTTGAAATTTTTATAATTCTCAGCTATTTTATTTTCTAATATGAATGTATCCATTCCTCCTTTCAGCTGTGCTGGTTTAGCTGTTTTATGTCTGTAGAAGACCCTATCTCCATCATCGTTGCTCACAAGCAGATTTGTATACTATATGTGGTGTTATGGGATGGACACTTGGTACATATATACTGCAGTTAAACTCTTGGGGAATCATATGCATTCCATGGGCTCCTACTAGTGAACAAACCATTTTATAGAATGGCAGTACACGTAGATCTGTCCTTGTCACTAAATTTATTTGCATTCTACAGTTGCTTAAATTGTTCTTGAAACTAAGGGCTAAAAAAGACACCATGCAAACTAACTTAAATCAATAATGGGAATGTTGTGTATCCTTATCTAGAAAAAATCCAGAAGTGAAAGCAGCATTTGCTGATATTCAAACTAAACTTATTTTTTTATAGTAATTGCATTCCAGAGACGATTCTTCTGCAGCACTTGCATAGTTTGGAGTGCCATTCTTCCCTTTACTTTCTCTACCATCTTACTGACCTCTTGGCTTTGAATGAGGAAGCAGTAATAGAGCTTTTCCAGAAACCTCCAGCTAAGTACACAGAAGTTCAAGGTAAAATACTGAATTATAATACTATTGGCCAAAATTTCTTCTTTATTGCTTAAATTTGTAGTTTGTTTCCTGTGTTTTAATGTTGTACTGCCCATCTTGGCCTTGTTGTGCCTTTTTTGAGGCCATCTTGATAAGGAAAACTGCGAGGAAATATTGACTTTGGCTGCTGAGGGATAGTGAAGAATAAAACATAGGCTTTCCCTGCTTTGAGATCAGAACTACTTCCTTTTTCCTCTTCATAGAAAGGAAACCAAAGGAATCCCTGGTCCTTGGGATGCAGGGCCAATGGCTGTAGGATTTTGTCTTAAAACTATTAACTTGTTAGTTATTAGCTCAATTAGCTGTTGAGACTTAAAAATAATTCATGCTAAGTGTAACTAATAACTAGTTTTCTGTGTCTTCCTCTGTTCTAGATTCAGCAGTGATGCCAGATGCCCGCCTTTTGAGTCAACAGCACAATCTTACTCTTTTCCAGGCATTTTGTGCAATGAAGTATGCTATCTATGCACTCTGTGTCAAAGCACACAGAGGTTCAAACTGCAGACAGTGTACAAGCTACTTTGTTACTGAGTGCCATAATGAACTGCTGGAGCAGAATGACTTTCCCAATCAACCTCTTTGTCCAGGTCTTGTGGTCCTTGTAATTGTTAACTGAATTTTATGTTGCTTCTCATTCCTTGTGTCTTTAGCTCTTTTTGCAGTAAGCTTTGTATTTTAAATAGCTTTGTTCAAAATTTTAATCAATGAGAATTCAGGAGTAGTCATTGCAAGTGTTATTGATTGTCCTAGCATTGCAGTGCATTGTGATGTTAATATTGGATACAGTACTTACTTTCCTTTATCCAATCTAAGAATTTGTGGTGAGTTCAGAGTTTTGGGGAACAACTTTTAATTTTAGAAGGAGAGGATAACCACATTCTGCAAAGAAAAAGTCATAGGATTACAGATTATGGTATTCTGTAATCTGAACGATACCATTTAGTCCAGCTTTCCCCAATCTGGTGCATACCAGATGTATGTATAACTATAATACCAGATGTATGTATAACTTCTAAATTCCCAGTCTGTAATTAATTATAAACATTCTCTCTTTCAGAAGACGTGGGCATTTCTGTAAAAAGGTCCAACATTAAGTTTTAAAAGTTTAGAAAAGACCTCCGCTTTAAGAAAAATAAGTTTATAAGTACAGTAGAAAAATCAGAATCTTTGGGTTCAGATATCTCTGAATTTCAGAATGTTTTCTATTTCACTGAGTTCAACTCCTCCCACTACAGCTATGCCCAGCTCCCAGGATAAAACAAGGAAGATTCTGCAATTGAACCATTATCTTCCTTATTAATAATTCTTTATCTCAAAGCTGTGTTTGGGCTGATTGTGTTTGGCTTAGTCCACATAACCAGTATTAGGATGAATATATCCCCTTCTGGTTCTTTCCTCTTTCCAGAATCCTCAGGCCTGTAGAACTTCTCTCATACAAGCTAGAAGTGAGGAAATAATTATAATGTTTGTTTATCACATGGAACTACATAGTGGGAAAGTCCACTAGTTTATTTCACGTGTTCTCAAACAGAGCTGTTGATTATAGAAAAAGACTGAATCTGTTCACTTAATTGTTTTGTCTTCCCTGGTACAGATTATGCAAGTCTCTTTCCTCACTATCTATCCAAGTGTCAGAATTATTTAAGAAGTGTCCCTGCTCCTCTACAGTTGGAACTCCTGGAGAACATATTTTCTTTGCTCTTTATCTCCTCAAGTGACCTCTATGGTGACAGTCCACAAGAAGAAGATAATGCAGAAGATGCTGGCTCCAAGAAAAGAATCCATTTGGGCAAGAGAACAGAGCGTTGTACTAGCCAAGATTCATCCACTTCAGTCAGTCCTCAACACTCTGTTAGTCCTGTAATGAGAACCCCTATGAACACTTCTTCTGCATCCCAAGAATGCAAGAGTACCCAAATGTTATTCACTTTGGAATCAAACAGCAGAAATTGTGATTCCTTTGGGTTGAGCTATTTGGACTTGAAACACTTCACAAGTGATATCTGTGGATTTCTAGTGGATGATGTAGCATTGGAAATATTTCTCAAAATGCTCCTGGAGCATCTGAAAGAAATTGAGAATTCTTTTGTGTGGGATTCAAAACATCTCTCTAACTTGGAACTGGCTCTGCTGGATGGCTTGAATTTATCTGTAAATAGCGAGAGCTTTAATTGTCGCATGCAGCAGTTCTCTAAGTATCTTTCTGAAGCTCAGTGGCGGCACAAAATAGTGCTCAGCAACAAAAATACAGGTAAGAATCATTAGAGAATCATTCATTCTTAAACTTAAAAACAGGATAGGCGCTTCTATTAGTGAGAGCTCAAGAAGAAACAGTTTTATATCTTACTGAGGAAAAAGTCAAGAAATAGAACCTACAAAATAAAATTGCTTTAGAAAAGAACCAGGAGGAGATGCTGCAGTGTCATGAATTTGCACTGCATCATGGAATGTTCTCTCTCTATGTAGTTCTCTAAGCCTACTATGATGTGCTGCAAGTATTGGTGGGCTGATGTATTTATTTATTCCTAGGGCTAGCCTGAGATTGTGATAAACTTTCATTCTGCTAATGTTTCTGCTTTAAAGAAACAAACTAAGAATAATTACCGGAATAGAGATAGTGCAGAAATCTATCAGTATTTGCAATTCTTTTCTCTATGTTTTAGAGAACTTATTCTGGAGGCTGTGATGAAGGTATTCTTTTATATTCCTCCTTTTTGGTGGTCATTTGGCAACTTCAGGTGTTTTTCTGTGTCCTTCTCAGCTTATTTGCCATGCATTCTCATTGCTCTCTTTCAAAATATCATTTCAGAAATAATCTATTTCAATCTCATTCTTGGATTCTATCATTTTAAAATCCATTTTTGATCTTGTCAAGTGTGACTTGTTCCTTTTTCATAACATCTTTAA
>JANHZU010005146.1:17500-29833 GCA_032468055.1 Acrochordus granulatus | reverse complement strand
AACTCTCACACGGGGTTGCCGCCTGTGCAAAAATGGAGTAAAGCTCGCGGCAGAGTCGGCAGAATGCGCGTGCACGCTTGCCCACCTATACGTGATGGAGTAAACTTTTGCGCGGGGTTGCTGCCTGAACGAGAAATACAGAGCACGCTGACTGATGACGTGCAAGTTATCCCGTGAAGTTTGCTTGTTGTGTGAGTTGCAGCTTGTCTAGTGGAACAAATTTTATTAAATTTTTTTGGTTGTCCTATGAGTTTCATGTCTTGTGAGTTAGTCGTCTTGTGAGGTACCACTGTATTTTGCATCACTGTAGGTTTGATTGTAGTCTTTAGTTCCTTCTAGTTCACCCTAGTGTCTAGTTTTTAAAGTCTTATCTCACTATTTAAAAAAAATTAAAACAAAGCATTTTTCCAAAGGAAGGATTCTTTATAATTAATTCCAAAAACTTATTTCAAATTTATCTGGACCCTTAGTCCATTTGTAAATTTTTAAAATCAAAGTTTTAATCACCCTTTTGCTGTTTATTAAAAAAAATAAGTTCTTAAACTTGTGTGTAAAATTTATTTCACTAAGGGTTGAAGGAAATTTACCCAATGGTGTAAAACCTGAAAAGCAGTTAACAAGCATTTCCCAAATTGTCTAGAAAGGAAGTATGCAAACTTAGTGTCCTTTCAAAGGTGCTGACCACAATCTGAGCAAGATGGCTATTCCCTTGTCTCCTAAACATGCCAGAGATCCATGTCTTATGCATTCCTATGTGCTTCCTCTTTCTGGAGCACTTATGGAAAAATTCAAGACCTCTCCTTATCTACTTGCCATCTATCATTGGTTCTACTTTTTGTCCTCGGTTTGCCATTTTCTCCCTTAAAGTCCCCAGAAATATATGGCTTACTAAGAAACAAAGTTCCTAGATTTTCCACCCAAAAAAGAAATGGTGAGTTTGTGTACTATACCTTAACTCTAAGATATTGAGTTATCTTAGATTCTCTAACCTTATCCTTGATGTAAAAGGATATTCTACGTATTGAATTAAGATGGTATGTTTATATCTTTTTTTTGCTTTCATTTAAGATATGTTGTGATATAGTGACAATTATGCAACAACTTAATGGTGTTTTTGCAGGTAGTCATCGTGCTCCAACTAGAATAAACTATAATTTAACCAAAGCATCCTCCTTGAAAAAGCACACTCTGTCTCAAAGACAAAAGCCAGGTAAAGTGGTAGAAATGGCTAAGAGCCTTATATTACTGTCACAGATGTATTGCTGCTTCTGACATTCAGAACCTCCTGCTTATATCTATCCTAAATTTCCACAGTGAGTAAAGATAGCCTTCAAGGACAGAAGGAAGATCTGCTATAAGACCATGATCAGATAAATGAAACTTGTGCCCGGCCAAGAAAATGGTTTGCGAAAAGGCCTCAGGCAGGCCCCCTCCCTCAGTTTTCATGAAGATAAAAGGCATAAATATCTGTAAACCAAAAGCTACTTTTATTAGAACTATAGTACAGAATCTTTCAGGCCTCAATGTGCTATGTTTCCTCCCACTTTTAAGTTCATAGGAATTGGGGGAGGGGGCCTGTCTGAGCTGTTTTTGCAAACCACTTTCTTGACCTGGGCACAAGTTTTGTTTATCTGATTGTGTCCTTGGTAGGAGATCTTCCCTCTATCCTTCAAGGCGATTTTCTTTATTCATTGCAATATTCTATGACCTGTGCTGGATTCATAATTGGAATGTTAAATTGAGGGTATTTAACATTCATTAGAAGGGAGCATCATGGCTAAATGGTTAAAGATGCTGGGCTTGTTGGCCAGAAGGTTGGCAGCCCAAGTTTGAGACCCAGGTGCTTGTAATGGGATGAGCTCCTGTTATTTGCCCCAGCTCCTGCCAACCTAGCAGTACGGAAGCATGCAAAATGCAAGTAAATAAATAGGTACCGTCTAAATTGGTCAGAAGGAAACAGCATTGTGTGCCTTGGCATATGGTGGCCACATGACCAGAGAAACATCTTCAGACAACACTGGCTCTTTGGCTATGAAATGGAGATGAGCACCTTCCCCTAGAGAAACCATTACCTTTTTAACATTCATTATGAGAAAATAAATTATGCTATATTTAGTATTCACTATAGAGTTAGATAAAGGGGCGCGGTGGCGCAAGTGGTTAAAAGCTCAGCTTGCCGGCTGGAAGGTCAGCCCAGGATCATGACCCAGCATTGCCACACAGCAGGGTGAGTGCCTGCTGTTCCACCCCAGCTCCTGCCCACCTAGTGGTTTGAAAGCGCGCGAGTGCAAGTAGATAGATAGGTACCGCCCCTTTCCGCAGGAAGGTAAGTGTCCATGCGTCTTTGGCATCCAGTCATGCCAGCCACATGTTCATGGAGCCATCCCAGGATGAACATAGGCTCGTCAGCTTAGAAACGGGGATGAGCACCACACCCTAGAGTCGGGTCTCCTTTACCTATTGAGTTAGTTGCAAAGAAAAATAAAATGAAAAATCAAGGGATGCTTCTGAATAGGCTCCATGGAGCCTAAAATGTTTGAGATCTAAGTTCTATCTCTGAGCTCTCCTTCAGTGAAAGATTCCAATTAATCCAAATACCCAGAATAGCTGGGTTGGAAATACTGTTTGGAAATGTTTAAGACGGAGCTTGTTTTGTCCATGACAACCAAGTTGTGTTTAACTGCAGCTGAATTTAAAAGAGAATTTGCTTCTTAAGAAGAAAATTGCCACTTAATACTACAGTGGTTAAAGAAAAGGGTGGGAACTAGTCATGGTTTTATATGTATAATTATACTAGCACATGATATCTAATAAAATTATGTCTCATGGACAGTATCAGAGAGAAGAAAATCCTGCAAGAATGAGCATGTTTTAAATGTTCCTTCTTCTGTGTTATATCCTGTCTTTACATAGTATATAGACCAATTTTGAATATTTTGGGCAGCAGCTATATTGTCATGAAGTTAGTATATGAAACTATATGTGAAATAAGAATTTCTACAAATTGCACTAATAATAACTAATACAGAATATCCTAATATAGATCATATGAGGGTTCTAAACAAGCCCACGATAATAATATAATAATTTCTCCAGACTGAATAACCTTTTTTTAGCACTAATCTCTCAATTAGTCCTGTAGACACTATAATGAAAATGAGGTAATGTGCTTCAGCCAACTTTCCTCTTCCTTTTTGTTCAGGTTACAAGAAAAGAACTTCAAGCCCATCTCTGGAAAGCTCAAGCAGTGAATTGAGTATCACCAGCACATCAGGTATGGAAGAGCCTTCTTGGTCATGGAACCTCATGTTGCTTTGGCCCAAGAATGCATACCTCAGAGGGCTTGCAAGATCTTTAAACATGTTTTAAAGAATACCTTGGATTTTTATTCATTCAAGCAACACACTCATTTGCAAAGTTCATACAGTTGCTTTGAAAGCCGCTCCCAACTCTTTATACATACAGAGGCAGTTGCTTGGAAGAAAGCAAAACCAAGTGGATGGTATGTGGTTTCCCATGTGGAAATAGTCAAGGGCAGCTTCCAGTACAGGCGAACAAGCCCTGAAAGCAAACTAGCATTAACAGTTTGGAAAGAGATGCTTTACACATTCTCCTTCTTTCAAAGATGTTGCCTTTTTTCTTGCACATTTCCAATGGCAGCTTTTGTTTCTAAATCACGACTGAGTTTTCTTCTTCTGTTAGTGCTAATGAATTTGTCCATTCAGTTTTCAATCTCTGTTTTGATAGCATGGCTTTCTTTAAAAGTAACCTTTTCTCCTTATATTCTGCAACCATCTGATGATGGCAGGAACTATTATAAAACCATTCCTCCTTGTATTTGTACTTTTCTCAAGGAAGGAAAGCTCAATAAAGTTTATGGCTTTTTTGTTTGTTTATTTTTAGAAGGCAGTGTTGGCGTATTCTCTGACTGTAGTGATACAGAATACTGGATAAAGTCTCCAGAGAATTCCCTCATCCCAGCTATGCTTTCCCCACCAGAATCTCTTCTTGTTGCATGCATCTTGAGAGGAAATTACATAGAAGCTCATCAGGTAGCGGCATAGAAACCCATTAGACTGATGCTAGTTGGATTCCTGGATATTGTTATAAATCTCTCTCTTTACACAGAATCTCTAAAATTCATATCCCATTATTCTGATTTAATCCATGTGCATTATGTACTCCAAGCAGTCTCTTGGGGATGTACTGTCTTCACCCTGCAAAGTAGAGCAAAGTGAGATTTTTGCATTTAGAGGGTATGTTCAATGGCAAAAGGCTGAAGAATGATCTAAGGTTTCCTTTATATGAAACATTTCAACTAGAAACCTAATCCAAAATTCACATCTTATCTCTGGCTTAGCCTTGTTTCTTCAGATGAAATCATAGAAGTCTGTCCACTCAGAGAGGCAATAAGTTCTTGAAGTTTTTAAAAAATTATAATAAAATTAAAGGAATTTGGGGGAAAATTCTATCAGGAGATTGAGTTACCCTGTATCAATCACTTTATTTGATTGATCAGTACGCCTTGTAAAATTTCTTTGGCTGTATCCTTCCAGAAAATTAGATTTATTAGAATATTGAGTTTATGTTTTTTTGTCAAGTATGTTTAAATATATTTAAAATCTTACCTAATAAAAATATATTGCCTCTTAACTCTGTAATATCAGGTTGCTATTATGTTTGATTTGGAGACTTCTGCCTCCTATGGTGAACTAATTTTCTTGGAACGTTACCAAGAAGTGATTGGGGAACTAGCAAAAGTAGAACACAAGATTGAGCATCAGTCATCGGAGGGATCTGGAAACCTAAAACAGACTGGCAGTGGGCGTTCAACTCTACAAGCTATTGGAAATGCAGCAGCTGCTGGTAAAATTTTATTACTGATTTTAAGAGCCAGAAGTGGAAGGAGGCCCTGGGAAATGAGGCTTCACATATAGCAGAAATTATGTATACATGTTTAAGTTACATTACATATGTGACTTCAACAGAATTAAATTTCAACTCACTGTATATTATATTTGAATGAGATGGAGGGATAAAGTGAATATAGAAAGCTAGTGAGCTATATATATTGCCGAATAAAACTGAAGTTGAATGGATGAATTGTTGAATTTCTTTCTCTCCATGCAGTTGAAGACAGGTTTGGGATATTGTGAGAACTGCAGCAAAAAAAGGGTTTTACTTTCCTATATGGTCGAGGTCCTCAGCTGAAGCATGTTTTCTCTAGCATTGGAGTCTGTTCCTCATTTTTTTCCTAATCACCTTCTGTGTATGTATTGTATAGATAGATACATGCAAAGAATTGCGATAGACAAACCAAAGCTCTGGGCTGGATTCAAAGAATGTAGAGTGTTGCCATTGGAATTCCCTAATTTTCATCCCTCCCCCACCTGCCAGCTTTCCATAAGAACAAAGGAAAGTCTGGATCAGTTTGAAATGGGAGAAGTGCAATAGGACTTGGAAATTAAAGAAATTCAGTGGTCCTGCCTTATGTATGCATTTCTATTTCGATAAGAACTTTCTAGGTCCTAGCCTTTATAACTGGCAAGACTTACTTTCATCCTGCTACTGGAAACAGTGAAATGAAAAGCAGTAGTCGTGCTCTGTTCCGTTTCAAGTAAAAGTTGCAAGTAAAACTACAATACATTAAAAAGCTTTGCACTTCTGAAGTTAGGCAAAATAGAAGAAAAGCCTAAAAAAGTCTTCATGACTGAAAACCTGTAATGAGCAAGCCCAAATCCTTTACTATAGCTTTCACTTTTGGTTTCGTAAGGGATGGTGTTTTACTCCATTTCGGATGTTACGGATAAGCTGCTTGCCCCTTCAGACGGCCTTGTACCTGTGCTCCAAGAGAATTTCTGGACTAGCAACATCCAATTGGAATGTACTGACCCTTTGAGTAACATTCTGGAAGACCTTTGTTCCTCCGCTATGGCCATATTTGATTTGGCAACTACTCAGTGCAGTTTATGGAAAACCTGCAAGCAGCTCTTAGAAACAGCAGAGAGAAAACTGCAGAATAGTCTTGAAATTAAAGGTATATTTCCCTCTTCTATTTAGTGCTGGGATCTTTTTAACAATTCAAAGAAGTGTTTTTTATTTATTATTAAACTTGTATGCCTCCAATCTCACAAAGGGTGATTCTTGGTGGCTTACAATACATAAAAATAAAAACAATATTAATAACAAAGTTAAAAATTGATCTATAAATTTAAAATTTAAACTAGGGAGGGGAGGAGCAATACATAAGGGAGGGGAGGCAGTTTAGTCTATTAGCCACTTCCATGATGACATCCCTCCCTTAGGACCCCAAGTCAACTGGCTGAGCCAGATCTTCAGAGCCGTTCAAAAGGCCAGGACCGTGGGGACAGACCTCACTTCAGGGGACAGGATGTTGCAAAGTGTGGGAGCCATGGCAGAAAAGGCTGTTCTTCTGGGCCCTGCCAGCCAGAACTTCTTGACCCATGGGGTCTGCAGCATGTCTCTTCTGCCAGCCCTGGTGGGACGGGCCATTCCCCTTGGGGTGAGATGGTTCTGCAGGTAACCTGGACAGTGATACCTTAAAACAGTGGTAAAGCATGTATAGAATTCTGTAAATATGTCATTTCTCTGAATTGTTATCTGTATCTAATGATAGGCAGAAGACTTGATTCCGTTCTCCAGAATCCTTATGGCTTGAAAGGTTTCCCAGCAGTTCTCCAACAAATCAGTAAAATTATCAATATCTCACAAGGACAGCCCAAATCAGGTAATTTTGTTGCTTTGTGTCATTTGTGAACACATGAACCATTTTCCATTTTTCCAGTTGTATTCTGGCACTGCTTCCTAAGGTGGCTCATTGGGGTCCCTATAAGTGGCCATCTTTTTATGGATGAAGATGTTTCTTTTCAGGAAGGTTTACCTCTTTTGCCTCCTGTTTTTCATTGCTCTCCCTGAAATCTGGTTTTATTGTATTGCTTCAATGTGAAATGCCTCTGAATGTTTTTAATCTCTTCCTTCTGATTTTTAACATTTAAACTTTTTGAAGTGTTTTTTTATTGCTCTTACAGTATGTGAGTTTTGTGTTATAATTATTGCTAGAAATTTTGAAATGCTAGGAAAAGTGGGAGGTAAACATAGGTACCCACAGCCAACTATGACAGTAATGTGCACTGTGATGTCACAGCACAATCCATGCCCTGCACTCTTGTATTCTGGTACCACATTCAAGTACTTAAGTTTTGGAGATTATATTCTAATGTCCTCCCTGCTGCCCCAAACACCCGTTCTGTCTACTCCCCCCAAAAAAAACAAAGAGGCAAAAAGAAAGTTAAACTGATCAGCAGACTGGGTTTCAGAGTCTTGATAGTGTATAAATGCATATATATTAAAATATCCTATTATGTATATTATCCCATTAATATATATTAATATTAATTAATTAATGGTAGATGCTATGTTGCAACATCTCCCATTATCTTCAAAGAGTTGCATATAGGAATAGCTTCTGTCCTCACTTCTAGATCATCATTAAGAATGCTTCAACAGTGACTGGTTTACAACTTATATCATGAACATAGATGCTTTTGGTAGAAACCAAAGTATTTCTTATTTGCGGATACAGTTATATAGGTTCAACAGAGACCAGAGACTCAGCACCACAATTGATTTGCTTGATTACCAGCTGGTTCCATGGCTCATAGTTGCTAAAATGGTACTTGTAGAAGATAAGTTTTTGGCAGCTCATTTTGGAAACTTTACAATAGTGTTTTTCAAACTTGGCAACTTTAAGATATGTGGATTCAGTTCCTAGAATTCCCCAGCCACACATCTTATAGTTGCCAAGTATGAAAAACCCTGGTTTAAAGCATTGCCCATTTTCTGTACCTCTTTGCATATGCTGCTTCTGCTGCTGTCTCTCTTCCTCCTCCTTTTTAAGCCAGCTCTGAACTGTAAATTCTGGTGTGTGAACCACAAAAAGCACTGATTATAGGATGCTTTGAAAGAATTCATCATTTCACCCCATTCATTACATTTAATTTACTTTATGTGTTTTTACACATTTGTTTAGTGTTACAAATGAGACAAAAATTCTGTACTAATGAAATTTTCTTTTGTTTCCAAAAAGAAATTTCTGTCGAGAAAATAAGTTGCCATTTCCACTGCAGCATTGTGGATTTGTTGCAGACATGTTATCCAGATCTCACTGCTGACTGTATTACTAATCAGCTTGTTTTGTCACAGCACTTGGATGAAATTCTGCAAAACCTGGCACATGTAGAAGATTTTTCAGGTAAATAACTTTTTGTTCATGAATGTTAACTCTACAAACAAGTATGAAATATATATGTTTAGATTTATTCCTCACCTGCACAGTAATGAGGGCAGCTTCCAAAAGTAGAATCACAGTTAAAATATGATTAACATTTCAAACACTGAAAGAACTTTAAATCTTTGAGATATAAAAGTATAAGTTTAATAGCCATTCCTTGATTCTTCCAGTTTAATATTACTGCAAATGTGGGAGAAGATCTCTGCAAGATTCCTCTTATTGGTGGAAAGAATCAGGACCCTTACATATGTAATATCTAATCCTTTTTGTTTTTATAGACTCCAAAGGAAGTCTGCTTGCTTCTTTGGTAGAACAAGCTTTCCTGAAACCAGTAGAATTGGAGACACATCCAATTTGTAGTCAGATCAAACATCTCCTGAAAATCTTGGACCAATATGCCCTGACCATGCAGGAGAGCTTTGTGCAGACTGCCTACGTACAAACATTTTTTGATTATATTAACAAGCTGGCTGCAATTATCTTTCGAAGCCTCACTCCAGAAATAGGTGAGAGATTGCACCTATTGAAACAAGGTATGCAGGTTTTAGTTCAAGAGGATCCACTGTTAATAATGAAAGAAAACAGGTCATTAACAGTGGAAAAATTAACATATTAATAGGAATTTTAAAGATACATTTGTTTTTCCTCTGCATTTTTATAAGATTACACTGAACTATCCAGCTACTGTATTTGTGTTTTATTAAGATAGTAGGCAAATTCTACTAATCAACTAAATCAACTAAACTAATTGGCAGATATGTTGCAGAAATTGTAAAGAGATCATAACAAGCTCTCAGCATTATTGCATGGTGAAAGATGTGGAAGATAGATTTGGGGACATACAAATGAAGCCCAGTCAATACATTATTTTTTAACAACATTTTTTTTGCATCTAGATCAATCTGCAGAGATACAAGTTGGAAATCCATTCATTTTGCTCCAACAAAGTCCTTCTCATTTGCTGTCCCAGCTTCTATTTGAGAAACTGATTCCTCCTGACAGGTAAGGGTCTTTCACATATAGGTGGTCGATGAACAATTTTTGGAAATATTATAATATGGTTCTCATTTAGTAACTGTCTCTGAAAGTAACCATTCACAAATGCAATGGTAATAAACAGTGGTAAATGCTAAAAAAGTAGTTTTCTCTTTCTCTCCCAGTCAAGTGGTTTGCATAGTGATTGTGTCTCTAAAATCAGTTTGCAGATGTTAAACGAGAACTACATTATGGTGAATTTAGATCACTGAGCTTTTGTTACAAAAGACTCTGCAATCACCTAATCACAGTTGCTATTAAATGGTTTGGCATTTTTTTTGTTGTAGTACCAGCAGTGTGAGGTATCTCAGTAGAGTAGTTTATATATATTGTTTTCCCTGACATAAAGTAGAGGTAGTTCTCAACTTACAACTATCGATTTAATAAGTATTTGAAGTTATTACAAGTGCTGAAAAAAGTGACTGACTGGCATCCTTGCACTTATGACCATCACAACATTCTCGTGGTCATGTGATCAAAATTTGGTTGCTTGGCAATTGGCATGTATTTATATTTGCAATGCCCCATGGTCAAGTGATCTTCATTTATGACCTTCCCAGGGGGCTTCTGACAAACAAAATCAATGGGAGAAGCTGGATTCATGTAACAACTTCATGATTCACTTAACAACTGGTGGTGATTCGCTTAACAACTGAAGCAAAAAAGGATGCTTTTTTGGATCCATGAATGTAGAATTCATGGATGAATTCTACATTCATCCATGTAGAATTGGATGCAACTCACAATTACCACTTTGCTTAATGACAGATACCCCGATCCCAATTTATGGTCATAAGTTGAGAACTACTTGTAATTTTTTTTAGCTGCTCTGAACAATAATGTGGTTTTCCTGTAAGGGATCTGAACAAAATAACTCATACATGTCCTAGTATATAATCCTCAAATGTAATTAAGAATAAAGTTACTGTGTTCTTCGGACGTAATGCTAGATGTCATGATAAAAGATATTTCTCAAAGTCTCTTTTATAGGCTAAAGAAATTAAAGGTTATAGCCAAGAATATCAAATAAGATTCATAATTAATGTATATTACTTAAGGCACACAATCTTTCTGACAAGATGAAAACAAGCATTATTAAGAGATGCATTTTTGCATGGTCCACTCTTTGATCTACCAATCTTCCACACCGAAGTACCTGTTATTACATGGGAAATGTTAAAATCAGGATACAGCAAGTCTCTTACCTACAAACATTCAAGTTGCAAACTTTCAGAGATGCAAATGTGCATCTGCATTGTCATGTGGTTGTCACATGCATACCATTACTTGCTCCAGCTTAGTAGTGTTCCTTGTGCCTCAATGTGTAATCATGCTGGCCACGAGGATATGCATTGTCATGTGTATGCATCCTCTAGAGATGGCTGTACTTTTATATTTTGCTGTACAAGTAGTGTGAGCTGTGTGAGCAAGTGGTTAAAACACTGGGCTATTGGCTGGAAGGTCCACAGCCTGAGCAAGTGCTGCTGCATAACAAGGTGAGCTCCCCTTACTTGCTCTAGCTCAATAGCATTCTGTGCGTCTCAGTGTAAACATTGTCATGTATGTGCATCCTCTAGAGGTGGTTGTGCTTTTGCACTTTCAGTTAAAAGGTCCACAGCCCAAGGCTGAGAGAAAGCACTGCCACGTAATGGGGTGAGCTCCATTTACTTGCTCCTGTCAACAGCATTCCCTGCACAATCTTCTCTAGAGGATGCATGCACGTGACAGCATTTACACTGAGGCACAGGGAACACTGTTGAGCTGGGGCAAGTAAGAGGAGCTCACCCCGTTACACGATAGCGCTTGCTCTCAAACTCGGACTGCCAACTTTCCAGGTTACAAGCCCAGCATCTTAACCGCTTGTGCCACCATCTTTGTTGGACTTGCAAACAAATTGGACTTAAGAACGTACTCTCAGAACGGAACTTGTTTTATGTTGGGGACTTATTGTAGTCTTCACACATACTATTCCTGTAATTTATTTTGTAAATCCAAGAAAAAAAAGAGATGACTATAAATATATAAGTAAGCATTGGATCTGTTGTAGACTGAAGGATTTATGGCAATTAATTAATTACATTTGAAAGTTTTCAATATGTAATTTCTTTCTATCCGAAACATGGTGATTAATATGTACATCATCTTTTAATTCCAATTACTTGCAAGAGTTGTGGAGCATCTCTTTGGAGGTTCTTAATGTGTTTTCTTTTTAAGAAATCCTGTTTTTAAAAGATGAAAAATTATTTTTAGATAAAGAAATATATGACAAATCCCTAGATGAACCTAGAGTTCTAGTTAAATTATGATTACTCACAGACAGTTCAGCTACCTCACCCATGTTTCTTCAAGCATTCTGTGCTTAGATGCTTAATAGCTACATTTATTTGGGAATGTTTGATATGTATTTGGTGCCATATAGTCATCCATAACAAGACTTTTGTATAATGTGGGAAATACTGCATAATATAAGTCTAAATTTATTATTATTTATGTGTTCTCAAACCTTCAGGTTGTCTTTGCTGCTAGCTAAAGAAGAACTGAACTTAAATGTGCAGCAAGTGATCATCAACTGTTGCTGTAAGGCATTGCCTCTTTGTACCACCATGCAAAGCAACCAAACTAGATCCCTTTTGACAAACATTAGTAGCCTAGCACATTTGCACGCATATCATTGTCTGCCTGATATTGACGTTCCAGTCCATAATCCAGCCATGGATTCTGAGAATCCTTCCAATAATCCCATCCCTTCTGTGCCTGATCATAATCAGCATTCACTCACAACTTCCATCCTCAATTTTCTAAAATCTCAGTCAAAACTGATAGCTACCATGGCTTGTCTCACTGCATTGAAAGTACAAAAAACACCCAAACAGAGCCTATCTTGGATTGAATTCCGAGGAAAACGGGAAGCACCTTTGTCTATGGACCAGATTTCCAAAGAATGTGAAGTATTGTTAAAGGAGTTCCCCTTTCTAGAGAACTTTCTT
>JANHZU010005146.1:4001-14133 GCA_032468055.1 Acrochordus granulatus | reverse complement strand
GATGGATAGATAGCATAGTCAGTGTGATGGGCATGGGCTTGGGAAGACTCCAGGAGGCAGTGCAAGACAGGGGAACCTGGCGTAATGCAGTCCATGGGGTTGCGAAGAGTCGAACACGATTGCATGACTGAACAACAACATGAGTAACAGCATATGGGTGAGAATAAGGGGAGTTCCTAATCCCCAAGCAGCATGCAGTAAATCTCCTGATAGGAACAAGAAGGCAGTTACCTGATTAGAGAGAGTGAAGGGGTAATTATACTGAAAGAGTATATCTGCATTGAAAAGGGTCCTTATTTTCTGAGCCTGGCAGCTCAGGAGGCAGCAGGATTTGGAAAAAGCTGCGGGAAGAGACTAACTTAACTATTAAAGAAATTTAATTTAACTAGTAAAGAAATTCAGGTGCTGGCCAGCATTACAGAATAATTTTTATAACAGTGCCTCTTCAGTTTTGTTTTATTTTGTCAGGTTCTTAGACTGCAGACTGTCCACATCTGGCATGACTGGCAGGATCTGAAGAGGACCTGTACTGAAGATCCCTTGGCCATTGTGGCAATGATTCTAGAAGCAAAGGTAGGACATTTGCAGCAGTGTTTTATATTTTTTTCTTAGAGGCTTGTTCCCATGAACTTTCTGCCCAGAAATAATAATAGTTCCATTATTATTCAAAACAGTTTTTTATTATGCTCAAATGTTTCTAAAAAGGCAAAAGGCAGGGCTTTTTTCTTGGTCCATATAACAATTATATATCAAAAAGAATGAAGGAAATAGTTTGGTATAGTGTTAAAGGCTAAAAACTGGGAGACTATGTCTTATACACAGAACCAGCTGGGTGACATTATTCTCTCTCAGCCTTAAGAAAATAGTAGCACCTTTTGGCACTCTTGCCAAGAAATCCTGGCAAACAAACTGCAGGGACTTGTCCAAGCAGTTGCCAGGAATAGAGACTCTGTCTTTAACTTTAACTGTCTTTGACTGATTTTTGCTTAACGATTAGAGAAATAACATCATTCTGTCTTTGGAGTCCAGATGTGTTGGTCTGCATACTGTCTGGAAATAGGAAGTCCCATCAGGTACCATTTGGAGCACCACTTCAGGAAAGCATCTGTAGTATAAATACAATAGCTTTGCCAAACACTTTTGCCTTTCAACTTTTCAGATTATTGTCTCTAAGTGCTCTTTATTTTTATTCCAGGATTATGAACTGTGTGAAGAATGGGGTCACTTATATTCTATCCCAAGGGAACATTTAATCAGCCTTCACCAGGAACACCTTCTTCATTTGTTGGAAATGGGAGATATAGAAAAAGCTCTCAAGGTAACTGGTCTCTCCAATATTCCAGAATTCTTTCTTTTGTGCCAAAGAGGGATACATGTTCCTAAAATTGGAGCCTAGATTGATTGATTATTTTTTTCAGAGGCCAGAGGATGTGGAGGGGTGGGTTTCTGCTGTACCATCTTAGGACCTTGAGCAATTTGTTAATATTTCATTGGGATAGGAAAATACTGAGCAAATTTTCAGAGCAAATTTCAAAGATTGGAAATTTGTGACATTGATTATGAACCAAACCCACCTCACGGAGCTGTTGTTATAGGGGAAATAGGAAGGAGTATTAGGTATGTTTACGACCTTGAGTTCCTTATAAAAGTAATAAAGGTGGCATAACAAAATCTAATAAACTTGTAATACACCAGACAGGCAGAAATGTAAGAATTGGGCTATAACTTTTCCATATGACACACTGATATATGCTTAATGACCACTCGGAATAGTTACTGGCAATAATTATCCTTAGTTTTACTCTGCTTATTTTGGCATGTGTCCTTAGAGAGAATTGTGGTCTCAGGTAGTAATAGATACAGAAATGTTTTAGTTCATGACATATTTGAGCATGCAGGTATATTTGTGTGTTTGGGCGTGTATCAGGTCAATTTTGCTAAACTTTCTTCTTTCTCAGAATAATATACATTATTATTTTAGAAAGAAGCTATTTGACTGGGTATTAAGCATTTTGGTTTTGCAGCATCAATCTAACAAGCTAGTCACCTTAGTATATAAATACAGTATGAATGCAGGAGTGACAGAACTTGCTTCAAGTAGCTCTGACATATGGAGGGTACTGATGTAGGCAATTTTTTTTTGTAGCTCTTGCAAAGGATAGAAGATCCAGACATTCAGTTTGTCATAAGTGAACGGTGTCTTGATAGATATCCTAGCTTAGCAGCTTCTCATTTCCTTGCGGATTATCTCACAACATATTTCTACCAGCGCTTGACAGTTATGCGCCAGAATGAAATTCGAGCTCTCTATGTGGGATCCAAAGTAAGTGGCAGAGACATTTTCCAGAAACTGCTGCAAGACTATTTGTTGTTCTCATCTCTGCAGTTGCAGATTCTTTTCTCATTAGATATGCAATTCCTTTCTCTTTTTTCAAGGTATTGCTGACTCTTCCTGAATCTTCCCAAGCTAACTATTCCCACCTCTCCTGTAAGCCACTACTCATGCTGGAACAGCTACTGATGAACATGAAGGTGGATTGGGCAGCTGTGGCTGTGCAGATGTTACACCAGCTCTTGGTTGGGCAGGAGATAAGCTTCAGCACAGAAGACATTGATGCATTGCTCTCCAAGTATGCTGGAAAAGCTCTTGACTTTCCATTTTCTTTAAAAGAGAAGAGATCAGGTGATTATGTCTTGAAGATCTCCCATCAGTGATAGTGAAAAACTGAATTTTTAATGGTTCCACTGTAAAATCACAGGCAGCTTTTCAGTCTATTGTAAAATATTTTCAGAACTGTTAACATATAGTAGAGAATGTATGCAGATTTATGAGATGGGGAAAAATGTATATTAGCAATTGAAAAAAACAGCCGAACAATTAAAGGCATGTAACTCTTAAGGTAAGAAAAACATTCAGGCAGAAAAGACAGAAAAATAAATATAATTATTATCACAAACTTTAAAGCTTCATAGTTGCTTAATTCCCCAAGTGTTAGAACTAAGATTGCTAACATTCCTATTAGCATGATGTTTGAATGTGAGCCAGGTTGCATATCATTGATTTATTTTAAATTGCCATTTTTATTTGATTGTTTGTTGTAAGCCATCCAGAGCCATATTGTTTTAAGTTGAGCAACCATAGAAATTCTTTAAATAAATCAATGAACAGCTTGGAGAAATTTGAGCAAAAACAATGAGGAACAGTTTTAATTCTTGCTTAATTTTAGAGCTACTGGGATCTAGGATCTACTGGCTAGGAGGAGGTGTTTCTTCTCAATCATGGCTTCTCCAGTGTGGAAGAATCTCGAGGCAAGCTTTGCCGACTGCAGTTGCCTTTTGGAAGATTATTCTTCCAAAGG
Source organism: Acrochordus granulatus (assembly GCA_032468055.1). Classification (NCBI taxonomy): domain Eukaryota; kingdom Metazoa; phylum Chordata; class Lepidosauria; order Squamata; family Acrochordidae; genus Acrochordus; species Acrochordus granulatus. The sequence continues at coordinate 10,774 of JANHZU010005146.1, read as the reverse complement.
TCTTAGATTTTGGCTTAATTAGGATGACTTTTGGGGTCAGTGGGGGGTGCATATTGTTTTTGCCATTTTAGCATGTTTTTATACTACATGCTATTGTTATTTATTTCACCGTGGATGTTCTTAAGTGCTGTTTATTGTGACTAAGTCAGGTAGAAATCTGTTGTATTCTGCCAAGTATCTTTAACTTCTGGGCCATAAGCAGTTATAAATAGTGGTGGAACTTCGGATTGTGAGCCTAATTCATTCCGGAAGAATGCTCTTAGTCCAAATTGCTCTTAAACCAAAGCAAGGTTTCCCATAGGAAACAATGTAAAGTTGGATGATACCAAAAATATTTACAAAAAATAATTTTCAGTGGAATTTTATGTAGAAGTGATTGTCCCTAATATCTGGAATAAATAACAATGATAAATACACAATATAAAGTAAAATAAATTAACCAGCACTTATGGATCTGCTCTGAGGCAGATTCTGGCCAACGGCTGCTGTCTGGATGGCCCTGGCTGGATTGGGAGGATCCGCTGCCGCTGCCAGTCAAGGCAAAACAGCCTTTTCCCTCAGCAGTGCTTTTCTGGGGGTCTTTCCTGGATGGTTTGGAAATATTTCTTATCATAACCTGCCTCTGTGCTATGAGAGGGGAGAAGAGACAGGCAGGAGGGGGACGGGCTGGATGGCGCCATGTGAGGAGGATGTGTGTGTGTGTGAGAGAGAGAGAGTGAGTGAGTGACAGGGAAGACAGAGGGTCAATCTTCCTACATTTGAAGAGGTGGGCAGGAGGGGAGACAGCTTTGTGTGTGTGTGTGTGTGAGTGACAGGGAAGATTGAGGGTCAGTCTTTCTACACTTTTAAGAAGAATCCTGGCTGGTGTGCGAGGAGTGGGGGGTGAGTGAGAGGGAAGAGGGTGGGTCAATCTTCCTACACTTTGAGAAGAGTCCTGGCTGGCGAAAGGGACATGAGAGGGAGGAGAGGAGGGGGAGGGAGATTGCCTGAAAGGAAAATTTGGAATCTGAATCTCGCAAGTTCTTTCTCTTGAACGCCTTTCACTTAATTTATGCTTTTTATGCAGTGAGAGAAAAGAACCATCAACTCAGTTGTGAGATTTCCCATGCAAGCTAATTGTGCAGTGCTCATCTTGCGAATTGTCACTCGTTAACCAAATGAAATTTTATTAAAAATTTTTGCTCGTCTTGTGAAAATCTCATGAACCGAGATGCTCACAACCCGAAGTTCCACTGTATTATGTTCTCAATCTTTATAGCAGTGCAGTTTGAAAATTAAGGAAAGTAAGGGAGGAAACAGAAAAGAAAACTATTGCCACCTTTACTGAGTGACCAGTCAGAGAAGGATAAGGAAAAAATAATCCAAAAAAATTGATCCAAAAATAATTAGATTTTTTAGAACCTCAGAAAGAAATCAGTAGAAAACAGAATAAAACAAAATACAGTTTCATCAGAACCAGTGATGAATCAAGATGTTACCTTCAAAGTTATAGGACACTGCTTTAATAGAAGATTTATAAGTGAGTTAAAATCCAAAAGTTACTGGATAAAGTTACTGCCAGGAGAAATTGGAACTGAGATAAAATAAAAACAAGAAAAGCAAACATGGAAAAAATGAATTCTCTAGGGAAGTACCTTTTTCGTCTTCCATATTGACTCTCTTTACTTGACACTGTCTCATTTTTTTTAAAAAAAGTTGTTAAAATATGAGAAAAACATGCTATTTTCTCTTCTTAAGGCAGGAGGTTCTGGGATGTTTTTGAGTCATATTTGGATTTATCTGAGCCAGTGGAAGTGATTGGACAGAGGAGATACCACATTTGTGTTTCTTCCATACTCCAGGTTCATCATTTTTTCCACATGTTCTGTTTCCTCAGCATTTCTGGTTTTGCTTTGCAAAGATAATCTTTGCAGAAAGATAAATAATGAGTCAGACCTTTCTCTTCATCCAGATTTATTTCCACTCTAGTCTTAAAGATATGAAGAATTATTTGACTGCACTCTGTACAAAAACTGTTGTCACTATTATCACATGAGCTTTTGAAGAATTTTGAACAATTGTTTCTTGAGCCAGTTTCTCTTATCTTTGCAGATAAATATAAGTTGCCCAATTTCTTAACAACATTCTCTTTTTTGTCTTAGATTCTCTTCTTATTCAGTTTCAAGAGAGTTTGTTTCGGGGACCTGAACCTGACACTTTATCTAAGTCAGAGTCAACAGAGCAATTTTCAGCTAGTTCTCCTGGTGAGAAAAAGATTTAACATCTAAACTCTGTTCTAATGTTTTTCTGTTTCTGTTTGCTTTTTTATCTAGAGAAAATATATAGCAATTAATACAATTTGGTGCTGCAATCCCAAGGCCTTTAAGACTTGGCTGTTCTTTCAGGCCTTGGGCTAGGATGCTTGGAGCCCATTGGTGGATATATTTGTTTCTGATGTTGGTAGGGCTCACTATCTTGTTTTCTATTCTGTTATCTTGCTTTATTGTTAGCTGTGCAGAGTTGACATGGAGTTGGCCAGTATTTAAATTGAACAAAACTACAGCAACCTAATAATAACAAAACAATTATTGTTATTTTTATCAGTTTTCCTATGAAGGATACTGAGGCCTCCATCCGGAGATAAAAGTTACGATGTTCAGTTTTTTGTAAAAATGTTTATCTGTTTACAGATTAAATGTTGCACAGTTAAGGGCAAAGTGTATAATATTTAAAGCAGCAGTTGTTTACTGTGTTTTTCAAATGGCAGCAAGGCCATTTTTGTTTCATAATATAATCTCAGTAGCTTTTAATTCATCTTGACCAATTTTTAACTGTTTTTAAACTTCTTAATTTCTTAATTGTGCAATAGATCCCAAAGGTAGCTGTATTTACTGATATTTTTTTCCTGGGAAACATGTATTTTTCAGATAAATGTTGGTATATAATTGCCCAATTATCAGTTTGGTTGTTTCCAAAAAAAGCACCTTGAAATAATTGTGTATATTAGAAGGTCATTATGACAAATTAATATTGCAATTGGCCAAATTTTGTTGAAGACAAAGAGAAAAGTTTTCCCAAACAAATTTGTCCCTTAATATAAGATTTTCTAAAAAGGAAAGTTTAGGATGGAAAAAGTAGTTCGCTTCTCTTGCCGTACTTTCTGTTATTTTTAGACAAACTTCTCATTCTTAAAGTTGATTTGGAGGAAAACCTACTCTTCCATTCTAATAAATATGAGTGCTATGCTGATGGAGCACCTATTGGCATATATTATCTGCAAGTTTGTCTTATGTGACTGGAGAGTTGAAGAATCCTTCTGTTGGTAATGAGGAACAGAATTTTTAACGATACATTTTTCTGAAATAGAACATCAAGTGCATTATCTGGTTTTGATAATTGTAGTAATTCAATTCTATATTGGCTTTGGTTTATTTATTCTGTATTTTTCAGATACAACACTTTATTCCAGTCCAAAAGAGAAAAACCTCCAGCAAGCTGCTTCTGCTCAAGACTTTGTGCCACCAGAAAAGCCCCCACCAAAACAGCAGTGGATCCCAGATGATACGGAAATCATATGCATGGTTTGCAAAACAGAGCGCTTTACAATGGTAATTGAATACCAGAACTGGGCATGAGTATATAACAAAAGCTCCTGAATAAGTATTTATGTAGTATCTTTGGGGTACTTTTTACAACACTTTTGCCAGTCAAACTTATCACAAGCTTACAAAAAATCTCAAGATTAAATTTCTTGTATGAATTAAGTAGCAACTTGGGGAATGCCATTGCTCATTTAAAGGTATCCTATTATATCTCAGTTTAATAGGAGGCATCACTGCAGACGTTGTGGGCGGCTGGTGTGCAGTTCCTGTTCAACCAAGAAAATGGTTGTGGAAGCTTGTAAGGAAAACCCAACTCGTGTGTGTGATCAGTGCTACAGTTATTTCAACGAATATGCAACAACATCATTCCATGATACAGAAATGTGTGTAAAGAATTTTTCCACATCTTTCAGTCTTTGAAATAATAGTGTGAGAACCAGTTTTACTGCAGATTCCATAATTCCTCATGACTATATTGACAGGGGATTCAGCAAAAAATAATCTAAAATATTGTGAAGGCACCAGGTTTAGGTTTTTTGCTTATAAAAATTAGCTTTCTTTGTTGTTGTTTTAATGGCTGCATTTTGTGCAGGAACATATCGCGTTTTCTTTTGGTTTGGTTTGTGATGATTGGCTTTGACCCTTAACAGTTAATTTAGAAATGTAATTTTACAAACAATTCATAAATGAAATGGGCATTGCTTAAAAGCTTGGCAAGGGAGAACAATTAACATGTTAGGAGTTTTTTTATAAGGCCATTCATAGAATGCCATGATCATGAAAAGAGAACTCTTCTTTCCAGCATATATTTATTTATATACAAATTTATCTCATCTTTTTTGAGACAATCTCAGCGTACATAAATTCTCAAATAAGATTCATTCACAAAACAATGCTAAAAATATTAAAATAGTAGATACTCCCTCCTACATAAAATAACACAAGTGACAGCCCATGTATGTTCCAAAACATCTTTACAGTCTTTCTACAACATGAGACAAACTGAATTATAGTATGAATTTAATTAGTTGATTCCTATTAACAAATCTGCAGAAGCTTCCTTTTCCACTTAACACGAAACTATTAGGACAATGCAAATAATTAAAAGAGCTCTTTTGCGACATGTATTTGATTTTTCTAGTCGTTGCAGCATGTAGCTAGGAGATAGCCATCAAAGCAGCTGCTTTGATACTTCCAAGAGAGCTGTTTTCTTCATGACCTTTGAATATCCTTAAATGCCAGGATTATTCTTGAGTGAGTGATCAAGTTTGTAAGAAACTATGTTGTTTAATTTTATTAACTACTAATTGCAGTATTTTAATGTTCTAAATTTTCCAAACTTATTAAGAATGATTGTGAAGCATCTTTCTTTTATTTTTAATAGTTCTAATGAAGAGGATCAGAATCAAGAAGGTGAGAAGAATACATATTAAGATTGTGTTTATTTACCTATTTATATCCCACCTGTATTATCTGTATAAATAAATGAAGGTGACAAACAAATCCAAAACACCTTCATCCTGCTATTTTCCCCACAACAACAACCTTGTGAGGTGAGTTGGGCTGAAAAAGAGTGACTGGCCAGAGATCACCCAGCTGGCTTTCATGCCTAATGTAGGACTAGAACTTCTGGTTTCTATCCTGGTATCTTAACTAGGTCAAACTGGCTCATAATGTTTATAATTCTGCAACTCTTTCTGGCACATGCATATAGGAAACAAAAAACCAGATGGAACAAAAGTTTTGTTATACCTTAGGACCAACAATCAATTGTAGAGTAAGCTTTCTAGTCTATGTTGTTGCAGGACTAAGAAAATGGATTCAAATACTAATTGAACTAGCTGCCTTCTAAAAAATATGTCAAGAACAGAAAGCTGAGACATGATTCTTTAGGCTTGGTTAAAGAACCATTAGTCTCAAAATGCTTTTTATAAGGATGCCACTGAGCAAATAAATACTATAATTTTGTAAAAGTTTCAAAGCTGCTAGCAACAAAACAATGAAATAAAATATCAGAATAAATTCAAGAGAAATAGCAAAAGATAGCATTTATGTCACAAGATCAGTAAAGCCATAATCAGGTTTTAAAAAATTGCTAAGAATATAGCCATCATGTCACTCTGAGTGTTTTATTCTTGGATTCACATGAAAAGTACAGTGCTCATGGAAAAAATCCGATATTTTTAAAGGCAGAGGATGTGGTGGATTGGGAAAGTTCTTGGAAATATGCAACAAGTAGGAAAAAATTCCCATTGCAAAAGGTGGAAAATGTCAACGTTTATTGTTCAAGGAAAGAGACTGTATGTCAAGTTACTTTCTGTCAATGTGTATTCTTCCCCAAATTGCTAAGCTATTTGTGGAATGCAGTTTCTTAACATGAGTTCTTCTTAAAGTATATTTTTTGTTGTTGTTCATGGCAGTTATATCTTCTGATAAAGAATGCTCGGATTACTCTGCAGTGGTGCAAATACCAAAGCCAGCAGAATTTGAATGGCAGCTTTCTTTGATGGAAGAAGACAATAAAATGGTGCGCAGTGAATTCTTTTATGAACAGGTAAGTAAGTTCCCTTAAACTAATTTCTCTGTAATCTCCTATGATAAGCAGGAAAGACCAAGGGACATTATTGAGGTTTTAGAAAATTAGTAAAGTGGTAACTTTCAAGGAGGGGACAGTGGATTTTCTAGAATCTCTAGACCATTGTGTTACAGGTTCTTTGAATATTGTTGATTATGGTTTATTGTATTTTCTTTATTGTAAACTGCCAAAGATCCCTCTGGACTGAGGTAGGAGTAAATTGCATGGATGGATAGATGGATAAGTGGATGGATGGATGAATGTTAGACAATAGGCAGACCCATCCCTGTGAACCTACTAGAGTAAAACGTTATTACTTCTGTTCTTTCTTTTAAAGTAGAGACTATTTTGTATATTTGTTGGGCTTTGTCTCATGACTTGCTCCAACTAACTTACATGGAGTTATTTTGATCCCATCACCCAGAAGAGACAGTTATACTTGCTTTTTTCCCTGTCTAAAATTCAGGCTCCTAGTGCATCCTTGTGCATTGCTATCTTCAAACTCCACTCTGACAGCATTGCCTGTGGTCAACAGTTGATCGAGTCAATCAAAGCTCTGTTGCGGTCACCACCTCGACACTTTTGAGAACATCCTTCGGAGACCCCTGGCGACCTCC
>JANHZU010005145.1:17032-29168 GCA_032468055.1 Acrochordus granulatus | reverse complement strand
AAATCCAGTCCAGATGCCTGTTTTTTAAACTTTGTTGCGATGCTATTACCCTGGACGAGTGAGAGTCTTCACAGACAGATTTTAAATATCGAAATACTTTTTACATTATGCTAATTAAATAGCATCAGTAATATCAAAATCAATGTTAAGAGCATACTTAGGTTTTATCAATATAGCACTATTATTTATTTATACTTTTCCTGGAAACTCTTAAATTATATTCTTAGGTGTATACAAGTTTAGAATTTTAGGTACTCTGTAATGGCACCACATATTCAACTCTTACATATCTAATAATACAATATCCTTACAGAGATTAATAATGTACTGGTAATAAAATTGACTGATTATAAATGTATCTATAAGGCTCTTTTCACATTCTCAGAATCCATGTCTGTCTTCATTAACCATAACTGTCTGCACTGGTGTCAGTTAAGAAAGTTGAGAATTGGATATATGACTCAGATCCAATTTTTAAATAGGTCAATGGGAACCTAACGGATACAAAGAATATTTACTGAAGGACTGTTATAAGACTCTGAATGAGTTATTGCATCAGTGTGCCACCAATACACATTCACATTCAAACTAATAAGATCAAAAGTGAAATACTGTTTGACTTTAGTATCTAATTTGCCATGAGTGGCATTTTAATTAAAATAAAGGCAAAGGTAATCTAGGCTAGAATAGTTTGGCCTGTTGTAGCATAAATATAGTTGTTCATTTGATATATTTTTATTTTTTAATATTTCAAAATAATTATAAGGACTATAAACTAAAGTTAAGACTTTAGTTATTTTTTCATGTTTTTTTTAATGTATATACTCTAATGAATTATGAAATTTCATGAAAGAAAAGTAATGCTTTCCAAGGTTGCTCAGGATTCATACAAAAAGTAGATTTTCTGTTTTATAGATTATGTCAACAATAAATCAAGATTAAAATGAATCCTGCTATTAATCCTGTTGAAAGTGAATTTTGGTACATTACAGAATAAATACATGATAGTATGTATATTAAGTCTGATTAGTGGTCATTCATTCATGCGAAAAAAAGTCAGGAGTTAGTAAACTTCATAAAGTAGCTAATGCTTATATAAACGCCTTCCCTTTCTTCTAGCACTTTGTGGAACGATTATATAATAAACTGTATGTATGTATACAGTATATGCCATAAACATTTTACCAAATACTTGTAAGCTGTTGAGTTTCTAATAAGTTAATTAAACTACATGCTTGAAGGCAAGAAAAAGTAGTGGAGAACAGTGTGGCTAATCATAGAGCAATGTTATCTTTAGTTGGCATTCATAACTGGATTTTGGAAGGTACAAGACACAAGAATTGGATTATATTGGATGCAGATGATTGGTGGGTTGCACGAGTATGTCAGTAACTTGCTGGGAGAAATAAACATTGATTTTCAGTGGGACATTTCTGGAAATGACAGATGGAAAAGAAATGATGATTTTACTTTTATTCTATCTGAAATACACTAATTCCTTTGCTAACAGAAAAGAGAAACAAAATCAATTTATAAACCCAGACATAATTTAACTGTTCTATGAGTTTAATCAAAACCATACTACGAGTTTAATCAAAACCAAACCAGCATTATTTACTGGCGGGAAACAACTTCTTGTAAATCAGTAAAGTCCTAGCATTATAAAAAGTTACATAATTATTTTTTTTGCAAACTTAATCTAAACATAAGGAAGGGTTATATGGCAAGTGTAATAAACTGTTATGGCCAAGTATATTATGCAGGGGAGTAGGAGCCAGAATGAAGAATATTAATAGTCACTAGGAAACATTGGGCCAAACACTGTTACCATCTGCATCCCCCTCACCCAAGCTTACAGATTTATTGTGGAAAAATTGGAAGAATTTCATTAACTCTTAATAATTTCATTAACTCTTAATAATAACTAGTATTTGTTAGTCATCCAGATGGTTAGACTGGATTTGACAGTTTTGTCTGCCTATCAAGTTCTGCCCAAGGACCTAGGATAGGTAGATATTGTTCTCTGATGTTGTATTATTGCAGGATGTAAGCTGTTCCTAGTAATGTTGCCTTTGCAATTGACTAATGGTGAATTTGTCAGTGCTGATGGTGTTCAAGTGGTGCTCCAGTTGTTTTGGGATAGCACCCAAGGCTCCTATTACAATTTGTAGTACCTTTGATTTCTTTTGCGATAATCATTCTATATCTATTTGCACGTCTTTGTATTTTTCTTCAGTTCTCTTCAATTTTGTTGTCTCCAGTACTCCCACATCCACTATCCAGAATTTTTGTCTTTCTTGTTAAGTCTGAAGTGTTATGTGGCAGGTACCTGTCTGTTTGTATTCTGAAATCCCAGAGCAATTTATTTCTTCATTTTATATTACTTTCTCTATATCACCAGTACTTGTTTGTAGGCAAGTGCTATTTCTTGCAGATCTTCCAGTGCACCATAATTGCTACTTTATCATGTCATTGTTTGTAGTCAGTCTGTGCAGTCTTCTTGCAGCAGCTAACCAGCTGGTCCACTGTTTCTTCAGCTACTTTGCAGAGGCAGCATTTGCTGTTGTTGTCTTATCAATGCTAGCCTTGTAGGCATTTGTTCTTAACACTTGGTCTTGTGCAGCCTTAATAAGCCGTTCCATCTCTTCCTTCAGTTTTTCTACACTTAGACATTGCCAGGTCTTGTTTTTATCTGCTTTGCCTTTTATTTTTTTAAATGTACTGGCCATAAAATGTTTTGCCTTCCCATGATTATTTTGCACTCTTCATTTGGCTTTTTTGTATTCAACTGTTATCTCTCCTCTAGTCAGTAAGGTTTCCTGGTATATTAGCTTCAATGCATCTTCTTCATTGTCCTTCAGGTATTTTCCCAATGCCCCCTTTTTCCCTCTTCAACTGTCTGGTATACCTGCAAAATTCCTTGCCCACCTATTTTACTTCTTAGGTAGAATTTGTCAGCTTCACTGCACTGGGTGAAGGGCATGATTAACTGCCATTATTTTTCTGGTTTTCCTATCCAGGGCCTTTAGTTCTGCTTGAGTCCAGTTTATTATTCCAGCTTTGTATATAATGACTGGAATTGCCCAAGTGTTAATTGCCTTAATAGTATTTCCTCCATTGAGTTTGGACTTGACAATTTCTTCACTCTCTGAATATCTTCTTGACTTCAGTGTGCTTAATATTGTCAACCTGAATGATACCCAGGAATTTGTAGTGATTGCCTTTATCCATACTCTTAATCTTATTTCCATAGTAAATAATAAATATATCCATAATAACTATATTAACTATTTATATTATCAATTATCATTATTATTAACTCTTCATTAACTCTTAAGTTCTGGGCTCTATAAACTCAAAACTTGAAATGGATTGCTAACATTAGCACCATTATTAAGGCACAACGGAGAATGTACTTCCTGTGTCAGCTCAAGAACTTAGACCTGGCATTCCAAGATGTCCACTCTATATCAGCATGCACAGCATCGTGGTTATCAGGGACATTCACAGTTCTTCTGTGTATTCTTGCCATCTCTTATTAATCTCTTCTGCTTCTGTTAGGTCCCTACTATTTTTGTCCTTGATCATGCCCATTTTTGCAGGAAACGTTCCCTTGATATCTCCAATTTTCTTGAACAGCTCTCTAGTCTTTCCCAGTCTATTTTTGTCCTCTACTTCTTTGCATTCTTCATTTAAGAAGGCCTTCTTATCTCTCCTTGCTTCTTCTTTGGAAATCTGCCTTCAGTTGGGAATATCTTTCCGTTTCTCCCTTGCCTTTCACTTTCCTTCTTTCACCAGTTTTTTTTTTTTTGCATTTATTTTTCTTTGGGATAGTTTTAGTAGCTACCTCTTGTACAGTGTTATGCACCTTTGTCCATAGTTCTTCAGGCATTCTGTTTACCTGATCTAATCCCTTAAATCTATTCCTCACCTCTACTTTATATTCATTGAGGACATACCTGAATGGCAAAGTGGTTTTCTCTACTTTCTTCAATTTCAGCCTAAATTTTGCAATAAGAAGCTCATGATCTAAGACACAGTCAACTTTGGGTCATTTTTTTTACATTTTTTATATAGAGCTTCTCCAACTTTGACTGCAAAAAATATAATCAATCTGATTTTGGTGTTAACCATCTGGTGATATCCGTGTGTAGAATCTCTTGGATTGTTAGAAAATTATATTTATTATGACCAGTATATTCTCTTGACAAAATTCTATTATCCTTTGATCTGCTTTATTTTGTATTCCAAGGCCAAATTTGCCTGTTATTCTGGTTATCTTTTAACTTCCTACTTTAGTTTTCCAATACCCTATGATGAAAAGGACATCTGTTTTTGATGTGAATTCTAGAAGGTTTTGTCAGCCTTCAAAGAACTGGTCAACTTCAGCCTCTTCAACATCAGTGGTTGGGGCATAGACTTGGATTGCTGTGATGTTCAATGATCTGCCTTGCATTATATTAGGCTATCTAAGTTATATTTAAAGTATCAAAAAGAAAAGTTTCTTTTAAGTAAATTCAGGCCCTGAATTTTCAATAATTAATATTATACAGCTATTATACTGTAATATTATACTGTAATATATAATATAATTATATATTATAATTAATATTTACACAGCTATTATACTGAATTTACAATTAATGAAATATTTAGTACAGATTGTGGTAATATATTCTTTATTTAAACAAAAAGATTGAGGTTCATGAAACTGTGACCTCTTCTTTTTGCTGCATCCTCAGCTATTCTTATCTTATTATGAAGAATGTTGAAATTTAGTTGATCTAGCAAAGGAAAATGGCATTTAAATCTATTAAGGGTTTGGAGAATCTAATAAAATAATTCTGTGTAAGGTTTGAATATCCTTTGAAATGGATAATTCAGAATATTCAGTTGGTACCACAAAGCACCTGCTTTGAAAATTTAAAGCAGCTAGTAAGTGGACGTACTGTATTATAAAATTATATTTTACAAAATTTGTGTGACTGCTTTTCCACATCTGCACAGTATTTCACCTTATAAAAAGAGTTTCTAATTGGGAAGGCTGCTATTCCTGAAGGACATAAGGTGGCAAGTGTATTATAAAAATATAAAGCAGTGATAATGATAAAAGTTTTAGAACTATCAGAAAATATGAGGGAATTAAATAATATACCAGTGCCGAATGCTGAACTTATTCCTAATCCATATCCACTTTGCTTTCAATATTATCACTAATCCATTCTTTCTTAACAATGGAAATCTAACATATCTGGTTTCCAATTATGCTGAAAGAAAATGCAAGAAAATGATGCTTTTTGGTAAGTAATATCTTTGAATCAAAAAAAGGAAAATGGCAAAGAAAAAAGATGCCGTGTGCAATTGTTTGCTTCGAATCCACATTACTTCAAATGAGGTATTAATTTATTGCTATCTTCATGATATTACATGTTAAACTATTAAATCATAAAACTTTAACATTAGAACGAAAAACTTTCACTTTCTGAGGCAACTGAATTTCATAGGAATTTGTGAAGCTGCTTTTAAATAGCAAATGTTTCTTGATTACTATTAGTTACACTGTGGAATATTTTTATTTAAACTTTTTTCAGTATAAAAATAATGATTTTTGAGTAAGAGGACAGAAGATCACTATTATTCACAACCTATTTGTGAGGAATTGGCAGTGATATAAGAAACTAACAATGAGGGTAACACCTTTTGCATTAATTCAAAAATTCAAGAGATGAATACTGTTCTCCCTCTCTTCAGGGAGCTAAATCACTAAAAGAGGCATTTTTTTAACTCTTATTTTTCTGAAGAATGTTATTCTGCTCACTCCCTTTTTTAAAAAAAATATTTTTAGTAAAAATTTTTGATGAAAAAATAAAAGTGAATAGAAACTACAAAAATGCAAACAGAAAAAATAAAATAAAAAAGAAGGTGTGGAGAAAAAGGAGAAAGAAAAAAGAAATAGCTTTCTCCTTCTCAGCAAGTAGAATCAATTTTAGTAGGTTATCACCATCTCTAAATGAAACATAATCTCTCTTCCCCCATAACTCATCTCTCAGGTAAAGAATACATAGTCCAAATGCTACATCAGTGAAAGTTTGTCAGCAAATCTCCAGTAAGGGCAACTAGGAGTATAGTATAATAATTTTCTTCTCTTCCCCTGGTCAAGCAAGCCAAATTTATAAATTTTCCCTGATTTAAAGTTACTATTTAGTAACTTTAAAAATAGTCCCAATAGATAGTGTATTGATTGTGTTTCACAGTGAAAATTCTTCAGAACTTTAGCATATTTTTTTTGTATCAATAAATAAAAAATTACTCTTTTGTCACCTTTAAAAAATTCTTCCAACTCCTAGCAGAGCTGTTTTGTATATCCAGAAGAAGAAAATAAATCCAAATCAGTTTCCTGGTTTAATATATGTTCATCTCATTTAGGGACTAAGTAATTCATCAGATCTATTTCTATTACATTTTAATCCCCAAATCAATTTCATAGGGATCCAATGTACCTTATTCTTGTTTCTTTTCAATTTAATTAGAACATGCTTTTGATCCATTTTGTCCAAAAGTTTGGCTGAGAGGTATTCAAAGTTTCCACTAAGGATTATGTTCTATTTTCTTTATCTTTTGGCTGTATGTCCAGGTTTCCATATTTCTTTACCATAAAATTAAAACAAAACAAAGCGAGCTCTATATTTCCATGAAAAAAATATCTTCTAAATAAATCAAAACTATAATTCCAAATCCCTCTGGTCATTTAATCCATTATTAACTTTCCAGAATTCATATACTAATTGCCCTTTTTCTGCATACTTCATCATTTTTTTTAAAAAATAATATTTTACAAACTTTTAAAATCAAATTTACCCCATTGGTTTTTAAGGATGAAGAAACTCATCCAATAAATACAATAAAACCTTGTCTGTTTAAAGGATTTAATCTGTCAAATATAACTAAGATATAAACATAAGCCAATAAAATTGGATAAGATATAAGCCTCAGCTGCTTAATGTCCATATAGGCTTTTTTGCAAATGTAGGCTTGATCCCAACTCCCAGCCATTCCACCCATAAAAACTGCAGTTTCTGTGGTCTACTCACAAGGAGAAACTATCCTGTCAATGATCTCAATGATTTCTCTTTGTTCTGGAGAAATTTCATCAGATACGTCTCACAAAAATTGTCTTGCTAGCCAGCAGAAGCCAGCAAGATGTTAGATCACTATGATGATCACAGGAAGTAATTGATGTTATTCTGTTCTCTTATGATCAGTTGGCTAGGAAGTAATATTAGGGCATCTTGGTTTGAAGCTAAGCTGAACATTATATATTTGATAGCCTATGGACAAAACATGAAGATGTATATGCGTATGTATTCCTCAAATAATAAATTATTATTGAAATCAAGTGGAAGTTGAACCATTCATATCCATTAGAACTATGGATGAAGAATTGTAGTGTGTTAGAAGTGAAAAGAAGGGCTTTATTTTATTTCATTGTGTAATATATGAGCCTTCAGTTGGAACAAGGTCAGTTCAAAAGTTTGATAAAATTATTTTAGCCTAATCTAAAAATCACTATGGCTACTGTTTGAATCGTTGTTTCTTGAAAGTAAATTACATTTGAATTAATTACATTAATTTATGTGTAAATATGTTTAGCATCTACTGCTATAGTATAGGAAATTTTATTAAATAAAATTTAATATAAATTATCATAACTGAATAATTTTGAAAATATTACATTCTATTACATAGCTATAATACTTAATTCTGAAGCAATTTTGTTAGAGGAGTACCATAAACATTACACTTAAGAAAATAAATAAACTATAGTAAATTTTATAAAATCATATTTTAGGCATTCTGAATGATAGGTTGGCCAATAGAAGTTCCCCCTCAAGGTATTCCATGAGAAGCAATATGGACAAAACTGAAATATAAATATGAATGCATTACATTATTACAGCACGCAAAATAAAAAAGCATTAATCAGTAAGTTCATGTATTTCTATTTAAATTTGAAAAATAACCTTAAATTGATTGAATCTGCTCTTTTAAAGCCCAAAGGTTCAGGCTCAGTTAGTACAGGTATTTTGAAGCTACAAGCTCACAAGAATTTCTCAACTGCCCACCAAGCACCTGCACTCCGCAATAAAGCTAACAGTCTTCATGAGGGGTTGGACCTTTGGCATTTGATCATGTGTAGTGACTCCTGGCTGATCCTCCTCTTAACTCCTGTGTTTGCCATTCCTAAGTTGGAAACTTCCGATATATAACCCCCTTGACCTGATCATATCTTTCTCCTGCTTAGTTTCTCTTCTTCCTATTCCTCTTCCCCTCACCATTTTCATACCTAAATAATTAATATATAATGGGAAAACAATATATTATGTTGATGTGATAAATTCATTGTAATTTACACATAGATTAATTGGATGAATAAAGTATCTATGTAACTTAAACAACTTATCATTTAAATATATTATAAATATAGCTAACTTTCAAAATGTTTTATATAAATAATATTAACCCTGCCCCATCCTCAATGCACAAAAATATGTATTATCACTATGCAGCTTTTTGGCTCTGTTATTTCCTGCTGAAGAAAAGTCTGATGCTTTCCAAATAACTACATGATCTGCCAATTAAAGCTACCATATTATAAATCACAATTCTTCTATTAAAACATTCAGAATCAGAAGTTTATCTATTCTTTAGTAACTTTAGTGCTACAATTAAGTCTGTCAAGCCTGCTTAAAGCTGAAAATTCTTCGCAGATCATAACCTTTCTTTTTAAAAAGTCACCTTTTTCTTCTGCATTTATCTTACTTAGCATAATTTAAATCAGACAGCAGAAGGAGACAAGAATGTAAAACTGAAACAAAATCCAAGCAGCCACAAGTTTATGGGAATTAACTTTAAAACTGAGTTGTTCAGAAAGTAACACTGGATGTTATGGGAACTATTAATATTTATTTTCTTCGTCTTGATATGTCCATTATTCTTTTATGATAAATATTCATATGCAATAAGGAAAAATAATAGTGTACATAAAATGCAATGGCAATGTAAGCACACTGTTTAATATTATAAAAAAGACAAAAAAATCTAATATTATTTCTTGTGATACTCAGCCAGAGAATTCAATCAAAATAGCAAACATGACTGTTCAATAGTTTTGAAAGTTTCTATCTCGCATCTTGAAAGAATGAAAGGTTGCTTCATTAGGCAATATAAACCTTCCTAATATTTAAGTTAAGTGGCTTGATTGTATCTGAATAATTTTTATGATTTTTAATAAGAGATATATGTAATTTATGTAAAGTGCGATTGTTGTTAAATAGATATTTTAATGTGCCTCTAGATGATTGAATTGATGAAAACAATATAGACTGTTAAAAAATCTCGGTGACTGAGCAACAAATTACATATGTTATTCAGTGTTAATATCACTTTAAAGATACATGTATTCAGACAATCATTTCTTCCTTAATACGCACTGAATGTATGGTGAATTCTATAGTAGATTTAAGATATAAAAAGGGGCAACCAAAGATACACAAATAAAAGGACTGGAATATGTATGCATGTACTTGACTATGGCGTAACATTACAAAGCAAGCAAGCAAGAAATGTTTCTACGTTTAGTCATCTTGGCATCACTCTTTGACAGTGATTGGCAGTAGTTTCAGCATGAATCACTTTTTCACTTCATGTACAATTAGCCTTGGTGCCTTGTGTAGCACTGAAAGAGTCATTGACAGATGTAGGTCTTTTGTTGCTGCTTCTTTGGCACTAGCTCAATAAAGCACATTTTGCATGTAAAAAGGTCTGTTTTCATTCTTCCCAATGGGAAGATTTCCTGAAAGCCCAGTGAGCTGCTATCCTCACTAGTTTCATGTACATGTCTCTGTAAATGGTTACAAGAATTCTGGCTTATGAAAACCCCTGTTTATCTGAATTCCTTTCAGTTTCACTATGATTTTATATTGAATAATTATTTTGCCTTTTTAAGCTATTTTTAGTTAAAATAAGTATATTAGATTACAATGAACTTATTGGATTTTTATTAGATCTTTTAAATCTAAGCATAACTTTTTCAGGTGAGATGATCACAGGGTTCAAAGGCATAAAGTGAAGGTAAAAGATTGAACAACCTAAGAAATAGAAAGAAATGATATGGCATCAGTCCAGGATCCCTTTCTTTATCAAAATCTGTTAAACAATCAAACAACATTTTGTATGAAGCTTAAGTAAAACAAATTTTATTCCCACTTTTAAAAACCTGATATCCTTGAATCACTTGAACAGGACCTTCAAACAAAATTGGAAAAACAATACCTGCTAAACCTTTCACTGTCAGCAAAATGAGAATCTGGATTCCCTCCCAGTCTCTCAAGTACAACTTGCTAGTTCACTTGCTGACTTCACAGGAAATAAAAATAAGCTTAAAATAATATGCAAAATCAGAGTAGGAAAATATTCCCATGACAAAATTCAACAAAGATTATAACACAAACTGGTATTTACCTATCTGAGCAGCTGTCATATATAAATTATGATTTGGAATTTCTGAAATAAAAATTCTGAGGTTTTTATTCAAAAAACAAAGCTGGACCCAACATTTCCATTAAGGTTTATGCAGAAGCTCTGGCTCAGCCACATATTCTGGACATGCACTTAAAGGACAAGATGTTCCAGTAAAACAGATGGACAGAATTGAAAAACAATCATATGTCTGTATTAATAAATTATTTGACAAGAGTGGGGCTTCATACAAGTATTCATAAGCAATTTGAATACTTAAGGAGCAATTCCTTGCAAGTTAAATCAAAACAGATTGCTTTCTGTATCTCCCTGAACATTTTCAATATTGGATATTAAGATTCCAGGTGAGCAATTATAATATCCCTTGGACAACTTCTTCACTGTCAATACATAAAGATAGATTTATGTACTGTTGAATGGTTCCAAGTGCTTCAAACAGATTTTGATGTCTTTTAATCAACCTACTATCTCACTGATGCTATTCAAAGTGGGATTATTTTTAGCATCATTTCAATATTTTCCACCAGAGTCTTTCTCAAGTAAGTTAATTTCCTATTTAATTCTGTCTTAGCTAGACTTCATAACCAATACTTTGCCAGATGCCCCCAATGTCTGATCTTGAAAAATCAAAAATGCTGTGGGGGTCAGCCATTTTCAATAAATGAAGATGTGTCAGACCCAGCTGAAGCTGGTCTTATCAGTGCTTTTGGTTTCCTGCCTAGCAATGAAGATAAAATAACACATATGCTGGAAAACCTTAAGAAAACCTTACCGGTTATAATTTCTATAGTCAGGTGCCTTGTGTTTCCAAACTTCAACACTGATTCTGTCCTTTGGCAGACAGTAGAATGCTGGAATATCAACATCCAACTAATATTTTTTCCCAGACATTATGAGGTAATTGGGGAACCTATTGGAGGTTATGCTAACTACTGAGGAGAATATATGTGGTGGCGCAGCGGATTAGTGCCACCAGTTATGTCATCCAGAAATGGTCAGCACTCTGGCAGGTTTGATCCGTAAGCTCCGCATGATGGGGTGAGCTCCTGTCACTTGCCTCAGCTCCCGACTACCCAGCACTTCGAAAGCATGTGAAAATTCATGTAGACTAATGGGGACCTCCTTTAGTGGGAAAATTGCTGGCCGGCAAATCGACAGAGGAGCAACTCAGCGCGACAGAACATCGAAGTTGGCGTGAAAAACTCGCCCATCCCAGGGGCGGAGCAGGAGTTTCAGAGGATGCCCCAGATGTGGACATTGCCAGCCAGCCAAGGGGGGTTGGGTAAAATAAAGAAAAAATGTATAATCTCTAACTTTTGTAAGCACCAAGAGTCTCTGGAAATTGGCGGCATAGAAATATGATTAATAAATAAATAAATATTGAGATTCCCTACAGGTTTGTTATTATGCAGTCGGACGCAGTCCGACTCTTCGTAATCCCATTGACTGAACTATGCAAGGCCTCCCTGTCTTGCACTGCCTCCTGGAGTCTTCCCAAGCCCACACTGACCATGCTATCTATCCATCTTATCCTCTGCCATCCCCTTCTCCTCTTCCCTTCAATCCTTCCCAGCATCACAGTCTTTTCTAATGAGTC
>JANHZU010005144.1:59660-72875 GCA_032468055.1 Acrochordus granulatus | reverse complement strand
CATTGTGGTACGCAGGTTATATTTTATTTGGTTTAATGATGATTAAAGATCTTTACCTTAATTTGTAGAATTGGAACAACAATATGGTTAATATTCTGGATACACAAAAAAAACTTTATACCAAAGGGATCTATATATTTTGAGAGCCTTGTTTATGAGTTCTACTTGTGTATTTCCATTTGTGTATTTCAAACAGATTGATAACTTCCTATTCTTATGAAAGAATAAGAACTTGTATTTCACTTTCAAAGCTCTGGTTTTCAAATGTTATTGGTGGCTTTGAATTTCCTAATTTTGAAATACATCACAATTTTGTATTTATTGTAATATTGTATTTATTAACCTCAACAACATTCAACTTCAATAATGTACTGGAATTAAAATGATATTGAAGGTATATTGTTGTGGTCTCAGTCTGAAAACTATTATTTAGTACTCTTGAAATCAAAATCAAGAATTTTCCAGGGCTTAATGTAGTAAGATACATTTGAATTTTATTGGGGAAAAATGGATTTGGTTCTCATGGAAACTGATGCTTTGGAAAAATCTTATTTAAAACCTGGGGATGGGTATATTGATTGGAAGAGGAATAATTACTCTTGATCAGTTAATAAGCAATGATAACTTTAAAACTTCTGAAAAATTTCAAAACAAGTATATCAAAAAAATTTTTTTATCAAAAAAGCCAAATAGCAGTATATACTAAAAACATTTATTATGTTCCTTTATGATGTGATGCTTCAGCAAGTTTTTTAAATTCCAGTAGCTCTGAGTGTCTTGGAGAAGGTTTTTATAAAAACTAAGCCAATGATTCAATATTTAAAACATTTTTTAAAAAATAATAACAATGAAAGTGGATAATGCTAAAAAAATGTGTCATAGTGAACTAGATTATCCTATTTTTCAAAGTCAACAATTTTGGGTTGTCTGAAAGATTAAATATGTTTCTTATAATTTAGAATCCAAGTTGGCTCAGCAAAAAAATATCTACAGGTTTACTGGGCAACTTAGAGGATATTTTTAAAAAGTTGCTGTAATTCTTTTTATGTTGGAGATGTAACAGACTGGGAGGAATGTTAATGCATTCTTTTTAATGTGTCCATTTGTAGTTCATTTGTGGTTCAGATTTTACCTCCTGAACTCGAGTCTTGGAAAGAACCATGTTGTTTACTTGTATTCCCCAAATTTATTTAATTATGAAGAGCTTTGCATTTATCATGTTTGGGCTATTGAAACAATGGACTCAAACTGCCGGATTCCCATACCTAAACTGAATGAGAAGCCAGCTTAAGATCTCTTTTTCCTGATTTCAACAGCTTCCTCTGGTTTGTCCATGATGCTAGTCTAGTGTTTGGTCTCAATTAAACTTCTCATGGCCCCAGACTGGTGGAGCCCACTCCTTCTTACCCCTTCCACCATTCCAGAAAGCAAATACTACTTACTTTCTTTTCCACAAGTGTTCTGTGGCCCTTGGGATTTCTAAGGATAGATATTTATCATGATTCCCTCCACTGAATCCCCTTTGTTCGTGACACTTTCCCATCTGGTATGCCAAGGAGAAGGATATATTCTTTCTCTCTCTCTCATCTATCTATTTATCTGCTATCTATCTATCTATCACTTATCTACAAAGAACAAACTGTCATAACAGTGGCTGAATAGATTTACAGATCTACATATTTATGTGAGTATATAAGCATACAAATCACATATATAAACATAAGCATATAAGACATAATACACCTGAGGAGTATTTATATTAGAAACATATTTTGAAGATAGCATGCCACTGATTAACTGACAAGCATAGATATTTTCTATAGAAAATATTTCCTAGATATGTTTAAATGGTATTTGCAACACAATTAATCTTTGTCCCTCTTCATTCTAACAAAGGAACTGGATTGGAAAATCCAGGTACATTGGATTGTGCTTCAGGTTTTCCCCTCAAGAACAATTATCTGACAGAGCAGAGGCCAGCCTTTAGGCGGTTACAGTAAAACATTTCTAGAGACACTCAAGAGCCAAGTATGGCAGGAAGGCTACCTCAAAGGCTCCCCCTCTTCCTGCATTCTTGTTGCAAACGATACCAGCACATAGCCTGCACATATATTTAAAAAATATTTTAGTGGCATATATTTCCCTTCAGAATATTCTTCTAATATTTTGTAGCAGAAATTTTCAAATGATGATTTGAGTTCGTGCAATAGATGATGTGTTATGTTAATGAAAAGGAAGAAAAGCTTATATGGACATTATGTACAGGAATAAATCTTAAGTGATCATGTCTTGCGTGACAATCTTTTTCTCACTGTCAGAAGAAGTTTCACTTCTGATTCCAGTAATTAGTAGCCTGTTTGGCAGCAATCAATATTACTCTTCAATTCACTTTATTGAATTGAATTTATTAAAATCCCAGGCTTTGAGAAAGAAAAACAAGAGAAAGTGAGTTATAGGAGATTTGGAGGCTGACCTGGCAACATGCAGATGTAGCCTAACAAAAGAAACTGGCAATATACTCATGACTTTGCACCATTCATTTAATCATCCTCATCATGATTTTTGGAATCATTCCAAATATTTTCAATACAGTTTAAATTTAGTCAGTAATTCTGTTTTGCCCTAATTTAAGTAACAGTATAATTCTTTCATTCATTTATTCATCTTGGATATCACCTGAATCCAAGTGATTCTGGATTGACTGAGACTGACTGTGTCTTTTTTTAAAGTCACCTAATGGATATCTAACTATAGTGAGATTTGATCATCACATTTCTGAAAACTAGAGAAGTTTATACTTGTACATAATAAATGACCAACAGCTGTATGTTTATTTCATTAAAGGGGCTATAAAAAGGCACACTCTGTCCAGCATTGACATCAACACACTAGAGCTGTGACAGCTTGCCCCATCTCCTGCAAATCTGACCCAGAAAATTTTGAGCAGCAGATGGAAAAGGAATACAGGAGGGAAGAGATGAAGGAAAGTTTCATTTCACATGAAAACTATCAATTAAAAGAGAAAGAGATGTCCCATTTCCCAAAGGAAGATTATCCAAGTGATTCTGTTAGAGTGCCTACTTTTTACTTTTTTTACTTTAATCTTAATGTGATTAAACAAAATTTCAAAAGCAGTATGTCATTATGAAGTAATATAAAATTATATTGAAATATAATATGATACAATGTAATTATATTATAAAGTAAAATAACTTGCACCACATATTAGTAATTCTAGACCTGTACTTTAAAATCCTAACCACTTCAAATATGTAGCTTTAGTACACTGCGTTCATTTTGAAAATTTTGGGAAGAGAGACATCTTATGTGGGTGGCCAGTTGACTATTTCTGCAGGAATTAAGGAATTTTGCTAGCCTGGCCTATACCAGAGGAACAGATGTCACTCTCATAAAGATGATGTCTACCATGATTGTGAAATTTCAAAAACCCTTCTAATCTTATACCTGTTGGAGGGGAGGCGAGGCCACCTTTTCCAGTGTATCTTATCATCTGAAATTTTTACCACAACAGCTTCTGAGCTCACAAAGCTGTCAGCTAAGCCTATAAATGGCTTAATGGCAGGTATATAACCTCCCATTAGCTCAGGTCTGCGGGGATGCTGGCAAGTATTTACATGAAATTTTGCCCCACTTGTCACAATCGATAGGATAGCCAGGAGAGCACCTGGCAACCTCTTCTTGAACGTATTTTTTAATTGCTGGGAGGCAACAGCTGCCAACCTTGTTAGGTAAACAACAAGTTCGGCACCTGCTTGAATAAACCCTGCCCTCAGTCTCTGCCAAGCAGGTGACAGGTAACACAGCTTCCCTGTCTGCATACACAATGGCCTCAGGGATTAGTAGGAGTCTATCAGCACTTTTTCTGCTATGTTTCCTCCTGGTTCTCTCTCCAGAGAAGTCTCGTCAGGCAACAAAACTGGAAATATCCCTAATTAGATATTTGCATTACAGCCAATTACACCTGATATTATGTCCCTATATAACAAATGTGCATGCATACCTCCCCTCCCCTCTGCCACAACCACCCACCATAATAACAAAAGATTGGAATGGTAGTGGAAAGAAGACAGTCAAATATTTAGGAACTAATATTTTCAGAAAGTGCCTTGTTATAATAAAGGTTTATTGTAACATGGAAATGTCTTGGGAAGTTTTTATTCTGTGAAGCTGAATGAGTAAAAGTTTTAGGTTCTCATAACCTAAATTGGCACTGAAGTAATAGAGGCTAAATTTTGTCCAAAGAAGTTTTGCCCCTAAAACCCATGATTCTGACATTGCATTAGTAACCAGTTCCATACAATCACAGTGCAACGAAGATGTGATTCATAAGAATTGTCAGTGTTATTGTCAATTAAAAGTGCATTTTGCTCTGTCCTGGAAACTGATCCTTTGCATGATAGAAAAAAGCTTACTACACATACAAAAAAGTAGTCTACCACTTAGTAAAGTCAGCAGTCAGTTTATCTGAAGAGCTAAATCCTTCATAATAGCTCAGCTAAAAGCAAAGCTATGATATTCAAAATATAATTGCTTCACTAATGTATTGATTTCAAGTTTGTTTTATCTTTAACAAAACCATATGTACCAGGCAACAAATATTTCCTGTGCTTTTGAGTTTGAATTGCTATGAATTACATATAGTCATATAAATATTATCAAGTACTCCTAGCAAATATTTGCTATTATTTCTTCTTCATGTAGTAAATCTATAGGAACAGGAGCTATGGGCACTTATATATAGAAGCCAGTGATCAACTAGTTACTGAAAATATGATTGGAAGAACAGTATATGCCACCCAGCATTACTTTGAATAGAGAGATGTAATAAATAATAGCTTATGAAGATTACTCACATGGCTCCTCAATGAAGCATTAATAATAAAGTAAAAAGCAGAGCTTTGTATTCTTTTCCCCTAAGAGTTGACTGATGCAAATGCTACTTGCTTGTTACTAACTCCTCCATAAGCTTATTTCCATTTGGTCACTGGAGAAAAAGAACAGTATGCTGAAGGCAGTATAGGAGGACTGAAGTATTCCTCATTTTATGTGAAATGCAGAATATTAAAGCTGTCAGGTATAAAATGCTTTTATTTATCCATAGGCCAAACAAAGGAAGATTTTAAGGTACTCGCTTGGAAGTCTTAAAACAGAGGTAGATCCTAGGGCCTTCCAAGTGTACAGTATTCTCTTGGTTCTTTAATATATTCATAGATAAATGTATATGGAATGTTTTGGTGTTGGTTAGGGAAGTAAAGTGTTCATAGACTTATTATTAGCTTCTGAAATATTTGAAAGTGTTCTGAAAACATGAAGGGTTTTATGGCTTTGCAGAGACTCATAGTTTTGTGGCAGCTTTTATTAAAGTGGTTGTTCAAAGATAGAGTAATAGCTTAATTTTTGAAAAGTTTCCATTTTAAAATTGAAATAGGATATTTTCCACATTGTTTCAGGAACAGTTTACTGCAGCATCTATGCTGGGACAATTCGAGACTGTTGGAAACTATCAATCAAAACTTTGAAGATTAATGTTCTCTAAAGGATCTACTAGCTCTGTTTTTACTTCCTAATTTGCATGAAATAAAGCAGCTGCTGGAATTTAGATACTTTCCTCATCCCTGTCAACCTTTTATTAAATTCCAAATCAATTTGATTAGAACTGTGTTGTATTTCAATTAAAACTCAAATTTAAATAAAATCTTAGCTGATTAATATACATAGATTGGAAATTAATTGATTTATTTCAAATAAAACAACATACTCTTTTTAGAGCAACTTTAAATATATTTTCTCCATTTGATTAGCAACATTGCAAGAATGTACTTATAACTATTGGAAAGGGTCTTATGCTGAGACAAATTAGATATATAGCAAGAAGGGAGATTTGTGGCACAATCCAACCAAACCATGTCAATGTCAACCAAAGAATCTGTATTTGAGCAAATAATAAACAATGTCAATATATTTAACTCAATATTAACAACTAGATCAAATTTACACCAGAGAAAGAATTTAAAATTTTATATATGATGAGAATACAAGCAGGGCAATGTTATGACAGAGCCTGGATAAATGTATTAATGCTCCATACCTTGTGACATTATTCTGATACTTTGGGTCAAAACCCAAAAGATAGAAAGTGATTGAAATATCTCCATGAATTAAGAATAGTGCACTGGAATCACTGCACAGGATCAGCATCTGCATGTTTGGATACTTCCTCTAGTAAATTAAAAGGAGCTGTTCCTAGGGAAATCCAGAATGCAGACAGTTACAGATATGCCCAGAACATCAGTCAGTTCATAAGGATGTCTGTAAATTGGCTAATCAAGGCATCTATCATTATATTCTACATAACAGTGTTTATTTAATTTCCATAGTATGGCTTTTCCCTGTTATAGTAATTCATTTTAATTCAGTCAAATAGTAGTAATTTCCTGAGGCACAGAGTTAAACCCTGCCAAGATGGGTTTTTCCTTATAGTGGGCTGAAAGTTCTCTTTTTGTGCTTGGTTTGTGCATTTGTTTGTTGTCTTATCAAGGCATTTTAAATTTTCTTTCAGTAATTTTGTTCTTACATGCATGTCAAATCAGAAAGTGAGGTTCTATGTCTTCTACTGTGAAACAAGTTCACTGTAATTATCTGTGTTCTCTTTTCTTTTCATCCGTCCATTTTATACCCTCATTATGTACCAGTTCTCAACATCCTCTGCACTGCCTCCTTCTAAGCTTTATTTGGTAAATATTATCTTTCCATCCATTCATATTTTGCAATACATAGAGGATACAGAGAGGGGATATTTTTTTGCTGGTTTGCTATGTAACAAATGTCATTCAGACACTTTATTGACAGGCAAGGAATGTGACTCCAATACAGCAGCTCTCAGTAGACTTGCAAGACAATAGCAAATAAAGTAACATAAAAAATAAAAAAAATATGTATTCAGTAGTAAAGTGTGCATCCAAAGTATGCAGCCAGTAAAAAAGGAATATGGTAAACTGTAAAATTAGAACCACAGTATATTGATAAGTATGTATACACCTTAAATAGTTCTTCTGGGTTAATTTAGAATTCTTTGCACTTTGTGTCCTGTCATATAGCATGAGTCAAGTATTCAGATGAAGTATGAAAGTATGCAGTTCCCAATAGCAACATCCAGAGGGAAAAGATTCAAACAAATTATGTCCAGGATGAAAGGGGGTCTTCAGATATCTTCTCTGCCCTTCTCTTGACCCTCTCAATATACAGGAGGGCAATCTAGCCACATTTATTCTTTCTGCAGTCCTGTTTGTTGGAACCTGTACCTGTCCTGCTTGGTTGCTGCACCGAATCAGACAGTAATAGAGGTACAAAGGACAGGCTCGGCGATTCCTCTGTAGAACTGTATCAGCAGCTCTTGAGGCAGGATGAACTTCTTGAGCTGACGCAGGAAATACATCCTTTGTTGTGCCTTCTTAATAATGGTGCCACTGTTAGCTGTGCATTTCAAGTCTTGGGAGATTATAGTTGGATTAAAGTCTGAAGCTGATGTTTGTTCCCTCAACCATAGGTGTAGCTCTTTCCCACTTTGTTGAAGCATAGCACATAAACCTATGCACTGAATGCACCCTACCTCCAGAAAAGATTCATTCTAAGCATGCACATAGGCTAATTAGCAGATGCCTGGAAATGGGAGATGTCCTATAGCAGCATACACTGTACTGAGAATTGGGAATTTCATTTCTTTCTCTGTCTTCCAGCATAGTAAAATCAGGTTATTAATATTGCAACAAAAATTTTTAAGAGGTTTTACATTTTTGCTACTAGTACTAGAAAAACTGTAAAGCTTTCAAAATTAAACTGAAACATTTATCTCAACATTTCCTTATTAAGGTCCAATAAAATTATGCCATTATTTTGGCATCTGCTGAAAGTTCAGTATTTATTTTTAGCACCTATTCCCAAAGGATCTAGCAACTAATAACTAAAAACATAATAAAAAGAAGACATATGCTCCTCAGAAGAAAGGTACCCCATAAAATAACAAAAAAAATCTCAATGTGTGTTTAAAAGAAAAAGGAAAACATACAAAGTCATGTATGTGTAAATACATTTCTCACAATTTATTTATAACAAGCTTTTTTTCTCAGCAAGATGGCAAAGTCAGGTCTTCACTGCCCTCCTGAAGCCCCGGGTGGAAAGTATGGAGTGGGTGCCCATAGAAAGGGAATTCCAAAGCAGAGAGGCAACTTTGAAAATGCTCATTTCCTTTGTCCCATCAGAGGGTATTCTCAGATAGAAGGGATTTGGAAGAAACTGGCACTGCTCAATCTAATTGGATGAGCAAATGAATGTGGGAGAACGGATGATTGGGTCTGAAAACATCTGGGGCTTTAAAGGCACCTTGAATTGCCCTAGAAACAAGTCTGGCTCCTGAAACAGTATGCTCACCTGAGCATACAAGGAAACCTATTGCTGCCTAGCTGACATATTTTATAGTATTATTTGCTTTAGATTATAAAGTATGAACCTTTTCTTTTCTTCCTTTATCATGTAATGTCTCTGGGTTCAGTATTTCGCTGTCTGGTTATTTTTGCTCCATCAAATGTTAGATTACAACTCTTTGGGTGAGGATGTAGTTTATAAAGAACTGAAAACACTGACGATGATGACAACAATAGTGATGATGATGAGGAGGAGGAGGAGGAGGAGGACAAGGACAAGAAAAACAGGCGTGGAAATTTTTTAAACTGGTGGAAAGGAAACAGAATTAAAGCTGGAAATCAGTATTAGTCATAGCAGCCAGAAAGTCATTATGGGACTATAAAATGGAGCACCAATTCAGGAAGGAGAAATTTAAAAAAAAGGAAATATATAATTTCAGAGGCTGTTCCAAGACAGCCATAGAAAATGAAAGCATAATTGCAAGAGATAGAAAGAGAGGCAATCAGGTTTACACAACTCTCTTCAATGACGAACACCAATTTTCCCCTCTAGTAAAGATGTTTTCCTTGATATCTAGCAACAGCATTGTCTGTATCACGTATTGCAATTGGGTCTTGTGATTTATTTCTCTTCGGAGTCAGACTGATACAAAACTCTGCTTTGTTTGTAAAAAAAAACCCCACCATCCTATACATTCTTTTCATGTGACCGATGAAAGTTATCCTTGGAAATATGAATATTATCAAAAATGAAGACTTGTCATCATACAGGATAAAATTCAGGTTGTTTTTACAATTAAGGTACCTTTCTATTAAGGATATACAGATGACAGTAATTTATACTTTAATCACCACATGACTGGATTATTGAAATATATTGTGGATGGGCTGCATTTGGAGGCAAGCTTCCAGCTACAGTGATTAGATTAGGCTCTATGGAGTTACTGTCTTTAAAACCCTCTGTGGTGCAGTACCAGGAAACCTTAGGCAATGCCATGCCACAGTTTAATCTCTCTATCATGTCTGGATATCTACAGCAGATCAGTTGAGGACTCCTTTTCTCATAATGTACATGGGCTGTGGATTATGTAACAGGCCTTCTCTATGGTGTTTTTTACTCTATGGACTACTTTTCCTCCAAGGGAATGGGTGGCTTAAACTCTGCCTGAATTTCACAGGCAAGTTAAATCAATATTATTCCAATGTACTTTAGCTCTTAGTTGATTCTGGGTTCCCATCATAGGAAGTAAAATTATATCATTGTTACCTTAATAGGTATGGGTTATAAATATTGTCAAATAAATAAATAAAACCCTATTTCATCATCATCTCCAGTAAATGTTCAAAGCAAGGTTTACTACTTGCTAAATATTTGACATCCATAGATAGTTGGCAATCATTCATCATCTTAAAAATACAAACCACAAACTTCTTAAAGCTTAAAATACCTCATTTCTAAAAAGCCTGCTGAAATGGGGTAAAACTACTGAAATTTGGTGTTAACATTTGAAGTGGTACTACTGGGTGCTGGGTGCATCTTACAAAACTATAAATGTTCTTTGGATTCTGACAAGTTTTTGGAACAGATTTACAAAAATGTATGGAATTATGGATTATAAACAGGGCCATCTACTTGTCGGGGGAAATGTTGAGTATGATGCTAAAATGGTTGTTTGTTAGCAGGAGCCTAAGCACTGTTTTTAATTTCTCTTTGACTAAAGAAAAGGCTGTCTGTCACATAATATACTATGTGCTTATTAAATCAAAATTAAAACTGACAATACAAAATGAATTGATAATGTATAATATAACTAATATCCAAGACAAATCATTTCTCAGAGTTTTGGTTTAGATATAATGCTGTTAGAGTTGCCAATGTTTATTTAATTATTCCTAGGTTTAATTTCTTGTTATATTTCCAATTTCTTTTGCCTTCTTAAACATTTTGTTTTATTAATTAGGTAATATCTTTCCTTCCCTCTAGGAGTTTGAGGTATGCGTAGTACTCCTATTTTTCTTTACAAAAACAGGCCTGTGAGGGAAGTTGGGCTGAAAGAGAGTAATTGGGTTGGAGTCATCCTGTGAGTTTCAATATTTGAATCTCAGCTCCCCGGTCCTAAGTTGAATATTTTATTCACTGTATCACACAGGCTGTAATAATATGGACTATAGTATTCTAGAAGCAGTCACATATAAAAGTGATTACTGATATGCAGGAGGATAAAAAACAAATGCGATTGTGAAGAACTCTGGGTGAATTTCTTCAAACTGGATAAATGTTAAAAATGGCAAATGGAATTCAATTTAAGGAAGTATAAAGTGATGCACGGAGAACTACTTTAGTCCAGTGATTAAGAAACATGCTAGGAATGGAAAAGCCTAAAATATCTTGTATGAAGCCAGTTAGGTAACTTTAGACCATGCACCCTCCCTCAGCTCTAGGAAGAAGGCAGTGGCAACTTCCTTTTAAAATATTGCCAAGAAAACTGTATGGCCCTGTCCATGTAGCAACCAAGATTGACTTGAAGGCACAAGAAAATAAAAGTGAGGCATACTGGGGCAACTTCTGCCAATTTCAAATCGGGTCCAAACTCCTTCTAACTAACCTGGAAAATCTCTGAGGATCATTATGATTAGTACTATGATTATGGTTCATTGTACAATCAGCCAGATATTTAGACTTTTCCACCTATCGAATCCTCCCCAAGGACCTGGGATTGGCAGAAGTTGTTTTTGATGTTACTTCAGGTATTGTTGCAGGTTGTAAGCTGTTCTGAGTAATGCTGCCTTTTACAATTGACTGATGGTAATTTTGTCAATGATGATGATGTTCAAGTGGTGCTCCAGTTGTTTGGAATTGCAACCAAAGTGCTTATTACTATTGACACTACTTTGTTTTCTTTTGCCACAGTCATTATATTTCTCTTTTCAGGTCTTTGTATTTTGTTATCTTCTCCAGTTCTTTCTCTTCTATTCTGCTGCCTCCACTATCCAGATTTTTTTATCTTTCTTATTGACAAATGTTAAGTCTGGGGTATTATGTGGTAGGTGCCTATCTGTTTGAATTCTAAAGTCCCAGAGCACTTTAGCTTCTTAATTTTTGATTACTTTGTCTACTTTATGCCCCTCCAGTTCTTTCTTGCAGATCTTCCAGTGTGCCACTGTTTATCATGCCATTGTTTGTAGTCAATCTTTGCAAGCTTCTTGCAGCAGCTAACTAGGTGGTCCGCTGTTTCTTCAGCTTCTTTGAAGAAGTGGCATTTGCTGTCAGTTGGTGTCTTCTCCATTCTAACCTTGTATGCATTTGTTCCTAACACTTGGTCTTATGCAACCAGAATTAGCCACTCTTTCTCTTTCTTCAGTTTTCTACTGTTAACCATTGCCAGGCCTTGTTATTATTTTTTGTCTTCTATTTTTTTAATGTACTAGCCAAATAATGCTTTGCCTTGTCATGTCTCTTTTCTATTCTACATTTGGTTTTTCTTGTATGCCAGTTTCATCTCTCCAATACAGTAAGCCCTCCTCGTATACTAGTTTTAGTGCATCTTCTTCACTGTCCTTCAGGCATACTTTCAATGCCCTTTTTAATTCTTCAGCACTTTGGTGTACTTGCAACCTGTTTTTGTTGATTCTGTCAACAACACTGCATGGATGAAGGGCATAATTCATTGTAATGATTTTTCTGGTCTTCCTATCCAGGACTGTTAGCTCTGCTTGAGTCCAGTCCACTATTCCAACTGTGTATCTAATGGCTGGAATTGTCCAGGTGTTATTTGCCTTGATGGGATTTCCTCCAATGAATTTGGACTTTAAGATCTTCTTCATTCTCATAATGTATGCACTTCTGACCTTCTCCTTGACTTCAGCGTACTTGATGTTGTCAGTCTGAAGGATACTCAGGTATTGTAGTAATCATCTTCATCCAGACTCTTGATGTTATTTCTATAAGGGATCTTGATTCCTTTGTTTTTCACCATTTTTCCCTTGTTTATAATGATGGTGGCACATTTTTCAGTCCAAACTTCATTCTATTTCAGATAGTTATTATTATTATTATTTATTAAATTTATATACTGCCGGTTTAGAGCCTGGATAGCTCAGTATTGATGTTGACTCAGTGTGCAACAGTTGTGAAAAAATTAATCCCACATTACATAAGGGGCTAAAATAAAAAGCCAGTGTATCTACATCTGGAATACTACATAAATTCTAGTTGCCATTTTTTTTAAAGGAAATGATACAACCAGAAAAAGAGAGTCATCAAAATGATCAGGTGGCTTGAACACATTCCTTATAAAAATTGTTGGAATATTTGGCACTTTGTTGGAAAAAAGTCAACAGAGGTAGGATTTTACTGAGGTTTGTAAAATCATCCATGGCAGAGAGAAAATTGGAAAATAGAAAGGGAGGTTTTTAGCTTCCTCTTAAATAGCTAGGACAGGGGTTGTGCACTAAAGATTACTGGAAGAATTTTGAACAGACAAGCATTCTGCTAATATAACATATAATTAACTTGTGGAGTTCACTGCTAAGAGAATAGGGATAGCATAAACTTGAAAGGAAATTGAACGATGCATGGAGGTCAAGCATGATGAATCTTGAAGACTCATTGCTGATACAGGGAGAGAAGCAGCATGATTTGAAAAGCAAGTTGCAGTGAAACATCAACTCTCCTTCCCCCAGTGAGTCACCACTTTCTGTGGTTGGGGGGCTTGTATGCTCTGAAGAAGATGAGAGCTCTGCCAGAGGTTCAACCATACTGGACAGGTCTCAT
>JANHZU010005144.1:46676-59560 GCA_032468055.1 Acrochordus granulatus | reverse complement strand
CTCCAATGTCACTGTATGTGAAAATAAGATAAGCTTGTATAAGATCCGGATTTCCTATTCTGAAGCAGCAGACACTGGGGGGGAAAGCCCTGATTAATTATGCCTTTCTTAATTTTATTCATAAAACTTTACTCTCCTAAGCTGAGCGTGAATTTTATTTGCACTAATTATTGGCACATTTGAGATATAAAATGCGTCTCTGGAAGATTACTTTGACATTTTTATTTCACATTTGAAATTATAGTGTCACTAAATTATAGAAAGTCACTAAAGTGTTCCATCAGTGAACCCATTAGTGAAGATAGAGAATGATACTCTTAACATTGAAGTTGGATCTTTAAATGACAGATTAATTTTGAAGGAGGCAGCTGTATTTGTCTCTTTTCATTTATGCTGAATTCTATATGATACAGATGCACACATTCATAGCATATGTGAACCAAATAAATTTTTGTTGTCACCTCAGCATTTTTCTCAGGGCTTGGATAACAGTCAAGAGTCTGTTCCTGGAGTATAGAGAGATCCCCTCTCTTATATGTCCCTTTTGTAGTAAACAGATTGGCCTTCCATTTCAACCTTCTTATTTTATAAGGACAACTATGAAATCAAAGTAATCTGCCCTGCCATATTTACTGTTTCATCAGACATTCCATCACATACAGTGAAAGTTTACTCAACAGAAAAGTCCAAGGTTACCGTTTTAAAATATATGCTTGAAAATCTCCAAAGATCTGAGGAGTTCTTAAAAGTGCTTAGACTCTGCAGGATTTCAGTTTTGCATCCTTTTTCATGTTCCTTAACACATTTGTATTATTGCAGCAAGTGGAATTTATGGAAGAAACTTACATCTACTTTCATTCTCTCTTTTCATTCCAACATGCACCATCATAATGAACTAAAAAAGAGTAAAAAGAATAAGAGGCAAGTCTTGTATCTTACCCTATAATGTCACTTTCATTGTTCTGCAGATTACAAACTTTACACTGATTTGATGTTACATCTTTTGTATGAGTTCATTCTTTGTATAGTACTCTTTTAAAATTCAAAAATAAAAAAGGTTTTAAAGAATTTTTGCATTGGGGGAGAACAATGTGGCTGCTATCAGCTTTTTCCCACTATGGTAGTATCATCTTGGTTTTGGAGAAGCACAGTTCCAACAAAACTCACAAACAATTACTGCAGTATCATTCTTTTCCAATATAATTCTCTACAATCATCATTCCATGCTCTAGGTTGACCTGGCTAATTTATACTAACTTGTGGCCTTTTCCCAGATGCTTGGGCCTTGCTGTTTCCTAAGAATGATACAGAAAGGAAAAGTTTACCCAGTGCACCTTTCTAATCCCATTATGGATAAGATCTAATGTTTGTAAAGTATTGCTAGCAAAGACTAGCAAGATGAAAATAATGGTTCTTGCCTGCTTGAGAGAAACAAAGAGATTCCTTACCACTGTGACCTGGAGAGCTGATCTAAAGTTTTTATTATTATTACTGGGAATTGTGCAGGGCTGAAAGAGTTTTAGGTTCAGAGGATCCATAGATTCTCCAAGCATTCTGCATGCCAAATCCTCAACTGTTTTCTTCCCATGTTTGCCCTACAAAGAGAGAGATAATGGATTTTTTTTATCCTTTTGAAGTCAAAAAGCTTTGAGGAACATCAAATCATTGTATAGGTCTCCCATCCTAGGAACCATGAGATTGTCCAACTTTATTGGCTGACGTATGATTTGTCTTGTAAATTGTTGTAGTTTGAAATTGCAATGAAGAAATTGATCAATAATGTTAGCCCTACAAAAAGGCTAATCACTGATAAAATACCACCCCAATACTTTCCAAACCTATTCACCCATATATGTCTTAGGGCCCTATCTAATTTGTGGCCTCTGTTAAATTAAACAGTAACGTGTGGACCTTGGGCACCAAAAGATTGCCCATTTTTAATTTAGTGCATTCAATTTTTTTTAAAAAAATAGAAACAATAGCATTGCCACATAGAAACTGCACAGACAATCATCAACTAAAATATATTCATGCTTTCTCCTCCTTGAATAACCATTTTTCAGATATTCAATGAATGCCTTATTTTATTTTAACACATTTAAAAGAAGGGAGGGAAATAACCAACCAATTTTATTATTGTTTTTATTTTGTTTATAATATTTTGATACTGAAGCCCAAATTGTTAATTTCAAAGGACTGGGAGGGTCGAGCAAACATGTAGACAGAACAAAACTTTCCATTTGTATGATACTTTTGTGATCAATTATTTTCGTAAGCAAACAATGTTTTCTTTTTTAAAAAAAAAGACAAACAGCACCACTGATGAAGCATGATCCCTGAATTTTAAACCAAACACTGTATCTTAAAAGAAAAAACATTTTTTTTCACTTGGTCACATTTAGTCAGGTAATAAAGAATAATAAACCACAGCAATACTGCTGAAATCAACTGTTCCCCTTTCTGAGAATGTAACACAAAGTGTATGTGCATGCGTGCATGGTGTGTTTATGTATTTCTTTGGTAGAGGACTGAGAGGAGTTTTTATTTCTCTATCCAAGGACAAAAATATCTTTTTATGGTAGGATACATAAAAGTCTGTTCCTCATGCATGCTAGATATGGGTTGATTTCACATTGCTTCAATCTGGGCACGAGAAATACTTCCCTAAAAAAGGCATTGAATGGCTACTGTCAAAGAGATGTAAACATTCAAAATACTGACAAATAATAATCAAAGCAAACAAAACTCAGTAACAAAAATGTGGATTGACTTAGATGTTTGAAAAGCAAAAACAAAAACAAAACGAAACCCACCACTTTACAGCAGTACAAGATAATTATGGCAACAAAGTAAAGCACTTTTCTCGTAACATTCATGAACAATACAAAGACAAAAGTATTCTACAGGCTAAATTATCTTTAAACTATCAAATATAGTACAAAGCGAAATATGTGCTATAAAAAAGCAGCTCCTTTAAATTAAGCAAAAAATACTATTTTGTTGGTTTTACAATGACAAAGCATGATGATTGAAGACAGCAGGACTTCCCCCTTCAATTCAGAAACATTTAGCCACACAGGTCCATCTTATCTACCAATAGGTCTTCTCCCTAGTGCTGGGCAGGATTCCTGCTATCCCCCACAGGAATTCAGTGTTTAATATGTCTTCCCACACAGAAGCTAAGATGATCCTGCTAGATAGGTTTCTGATCTCCTCCTGAGTGCCGGTCCTTGGCCTTCAACATATTATGCAAAACCAGAGACAAGAACAACTTCTCTAAAATTGTGTGCGTGTTTATAAGGAGTGCAGCATATGAACATTTCTCTTCAGAAACTGCAATATAAAGCACCATCTGCACCAGTTCAGAAGAAACTGAGCAAGAAATTCTATGGTCCTGAAAAGAGAATTTAGTAATTCATCCTGACAAAACATACCACTGAAAGATAATCCATAGGATGTATTTTTGCTTTATGGCTCAACCTTTCCCTCCCCAAACCAGATTAGTTTCATGCAGTAGATCATAGAGGATAAATGGAATATAAAATTGGGAGTGCCAACTTCAATTTTTTACAATGTTATTTCAATAAAAGTAGGGGATTTCCGTTTAGAAAACATTTTGCAAAAGACAAAATCCACATGGGAAATGATCCAACAGTATATATAGATCATAACAGTGTTTGTAAAAAACATTAAAGATGACAGAATATCTCTCTTACTAAAAAGAAAAATGTTTGAAAACAAAGTGAAAAACTTTGATATTTACCAATTTTTTAAATAGATGTTATCCTTATCATGAATACGTATGTCTAATGACTTTGTGTAGCTTATTTTTATATATGTTGTGCAGCCTTATCTCCTATCCTGATTATCTTTTTTTCTTTTAAATTAGCATCTGTAGCTGAACACTTTCTGTAAAAAGGGAATGTTAATTTTTTTAAAAAAGTTTCATATGCACATGCAGGAATGAATTACAACCTGACTTGAGTTCCTGAATATCCTTTTTCCAGTATTTCAAGATGTGAATTTCATGTTAATACCCTACATTTTTGTTAGAAGAATGGCAAAAATGTCATTAATGCCCTGGGAAGGTGAACATCTTTGTTAAGTTCTTCCTAAAATGCATCAAGTGTTGGTCCCACCAGCTGGGTGACCTTGTGCCAATCGTGTTCTCTCAGCCCTGGGAAAAAGGCAAGGAAAGCAACTTTCAAGACTTTGCCAAGAAAGTTTCAGGGACTTGTCCAGGCAGTTACAAGGAGTCAACAGTGACTCAAAGGCACCAAAAAAAAGTACCAAGCATAAATCTTCCTACTGCAATATTTTCAGGGGGCTAACTATACATATTGCACTGCAAGAAAGGGCACATTGGACTAAATACTAGGAGATATCCTTCTCTCCATTGAAAACCAATAGAACTGCTTTGTTTGTCTAAATGACATCAAGTAGCTAAACACAAGTAGCTGCCTTGTACCAGGACCCAAAGGTGTTTTCTATATGATTCCTGATTGTATGGGATCATGCCAATCCTTTCAGGTTAGAAAATGAACTTAAACAGATAATGGAAAGAGTAGTTGAGAATAGATATGAAAAACAGAAGATAGTATGATAGGTGATTCACAGATAACCTGCCTCATAGCCATAACATTTGTATGAAAAATTTAAATTCACCATTATTCATACATAGCCCTAGTATAAGCCATTCAGTTTTTTTGAACTGATGCATCTGACTATCCTTCCTAAGGAAAAATGCTTATCTTTTTATGAAATTAAAACAAAAATTGTACTCTGTATTTTTTCAAGACATGAACAAGAAGCCGTTTGCATGAGCTTCTTCCTATAATGTTAGTGTCTTTTCACACAGACTAAAACTGCATCAAACTACAATTTTCCTGTGGAGGTTAGACAGTTGTATATAGAGCTCCCCTCACAATCTCTTCCTTAAAAAACACACATTTCCACAGCATTCTGTCCAATACCCTATCTACTGCCTTACACTATTTCAAATTCTAAGGACCTCACTATTTTTCAATCTGTTACATTATAATCCATGTGAAGATGAATGAGGATGTTCTCTCTCTCTTTACTATAGCCACTTAATTTGCAGAGGAGGATACACATACAGACACGCACACAAAATTGAAATAGAAGGAAAGTTGCTGGTGTAAGAATACCCTAGCATAACCACACATGGACGGAACATCTTTGTTCATTCTATAGATAAATAAATACATGTCAAAAATTTCCACAAGATAAACTTGTAGAGTACTGATATAGTACTAATATTTGGGCAAAGATGAGAGAAGACAAGAATATAAAAAATAATACTATACTTGTTTTCTTCCAGATAAGAAATACTATAAGCCACTACTGCCACCATCAGGCATTTCTAAATAGCAAATCAATTTCAGATAGAACACTAAAAAATAATAGCTTAAGATTCACAGTGGAAAATGTAGACAGATATGTAATAATATTCAACAACTCTTGCCAAGTGCCTTTTCTTACATGCTATATTAATAATCTATAAGCACATCATCCTTATACAGGTTGGCAAGTACTCATTACGAAAGGAATTATTTTCCATTATTAGCCAAAGTTGATTTAGATTTAACAGTGATAAATCTGAGTCTTAAATCATTATGTGGAAACAGCTATATGTGTATGCAGATGGGTGTATTAAATTGCAAAATGGCTACACAGGGAAGGAATATTTTGCCTGCAGTTTATCAATCAAACATAACTGCATATAAATGAGGCATCACTTTTTTCCACTTAAGCTTACATCTCCTATCAGAGATCAGTGAACTGTGCATGGAAGAAGACACTATGGGAACATAGTTCTAGGAAATATGTGAATACCTTTATCAAGGAATTGCTGAGATTCAGGAACATCTAGTTTTTTTAAATATTTTCATCAATGGCCATTATATCTAGTTTCCTGTTCCCCCTTATTCCGATAGTTCAATCAAAACTGTTTTAATGTTATGTTACATTCACCACATAGACAAACAAATGATGTAATCTAGAGACACCCAGGCACTCCAATTTTTCATTCCAGACCATGATGCTTGCAGATATGCCTGTACATATTTATGATATTCAATGTGGGTCAAAAGATTATGACTATAAGTGCTTAACATTCTCTGAATTGTGCTCAAAAGTCCTATAGCATGCTGTGGGAGCTGCTATTTCTTTCAGATTGATAGAAAACATTCTAACTATAAACAGTTCACAATGACTGAATCTGGGATTTCGCCTATTGTATTTATTGTATCAAAAGGGTCCTTTAAGATCTTCTTAAATTTCACTAATATGGAGACAAATGCTACAAGTCAACTCATACAAAAACATGCCTTTTAAATCTGTATTTTGAAAATAATCTCTCTGTGGGTACATGAAAGTGCTGAAATATGTATAAAACTTCTAAAATGAGTGCTTTAGTAAGGCAATTATAATGATGTAATTTGTTCATACTGTAGAAGATCAAGGCTACTGTTAATAGTACTATGAAAACAGAACAGGAATCCAATCAAGTCAAGTCAGAAGACCTCTGGCTAAGGAAATGTAAGCCTGCTTATTCCAGCTCATTAAGGAAAATAGGTTTCATGTTTAATATGGCCCCACAAAAGTATATTCTCCAAACAGTAGAGCTTTACTAATAGGTAGAAATGCCTGGAAGTCTTATATATTGTTTAATAATGAGAGAGGATAAAATACATATAACACTTAAATATATTTTAATGTTATACTTATTTTTAAAATCCTCAGATTAACACTTGAGAATACAAAATAAATGCAGAATTGTTTATTTCAAACAAGAAAGTATTAGCATTTTAATGCAGTATCTTGCTATTAAAAGTCTTTTACAAGAGGTGGGGAAAAATGACAGTTTCATAAATGGTTACCAGGCATGAAGTTAGTACGGTTCTACTGTGTGGGTAAGAAGGATATCTTTCTCTAATGTTTATTAAATTCTGTTGATTAAATTTATGTGATAGCATGCAAGTTGCTTCCACTTTACATTTTATGTTTACTTTAGAGGACCCCCCTCCCTCATTTTTAAGATAACCAAGCATCTCCTCTTGTTAAGTTCCATATTTTTAACCCATTACAATACTTTTCTTATCAGAAAAAAATTAGCAATTGTTACAGTTCTTCCCAAATAGTTTGGTGGCTATATATTTTGTACATAACTAATATAAACTACTAGTAAATACATAAATGAGAGTAAGATTTAGTATCCCTTTAAATCTCTTCATTCCTCTACAAGGAATTCCTATACAATATTTGTGGGGTAAGCTGTGTAACAGACAAAATGTTTTAAAATAAAAATTAATTTAAAACATCCCAAGTTGTAAACATATTTAAAAGGACTATAAATCATAAATTGCTTTGCTCTTTTGAATCTACAGAAACAAAGGATCACTTTTGGGTTACCGAAATGATATCACTACTCAAAATACCCTTGTTTAGATATAATATGGTCCATATTGTGTATATACTGTATGTTAAGTATCTCATTATAGGACAAAATTACAAGTGAAATTTGGAAGATAAATGAATAAATTCTATTATAATAGCTATACTTATTCTTCTTATCCTGAACTTCTAAAGCCATGAAGATCGAGTTTGTCACATCTGTTGCTTGGTTTAATTATCATCTACTTCAGTATCACAGCTTCTTATGGGATCAAATTACCACCAAGTGCCAACGGATCAAAGTCAATCACTACTGGCAATCTTGGCTCCAGGTATGCAAAACCTGCGAAATGGCTGCTGTAGTGATGGTCTGCTACGGGGACCAACTCTCTTTCGTTTTGATCATTCTCTTTTCTTCATGAGCTACAGCTGTCCCACATTTGTGTGCTCTTTCATGCACAGAAATGTGGATACTGTGCGATTGGTAATTATTTTCGTAGGGAAGATCAGCTTATAAATGGTAAAAATAAAATTCTGCATTAAGACATGAACAGTGCTGTATTTTAAGACAGTAAGGATGCTGGACATTTCTTAAAGGCGAATTACCACGGAGAGCCATGCAAGCTGAAACCACTCCATTCTCAAGCGCCCTGGCAACATTTTTCATCCAGATACAGTATGGCCTACAGAATTCCCGTTGTTCTTCTCTTTTGCTTTCCTGTGTTAATAAGGAATGTGCTTTGGATTCTATCGAACAACTAAACAAGCAACACACAGTTTGGAAGGACCTATGCAGTCATCATGACAGAAGGCGCCACAGCCCTTGCATACTATCATGGCTTTCAGCCTGCAAGAGCATTTCAGTTCCAACTCATCTGCACTGCTGCTGTCAGCAAACTTCTGAACTGGGATTTGGGCATTTTGAATAGGGAGGCTTGTGGCTGTAGTTGCACTACTTCCTAAAATCCCAATCGATTTTTCAATTGCAGAGGTGGCTCTTCTGAAACTTGTGCTACCAAAGTGTATCGTAGGGTAATTTCCACGCTGCTGCTGCTGCTGCTGCTGCGTCTGTATTTTTGGAGCAGTTAATGGGGCAAAAGGCTTCTGTGGTTCTGAGAGTAAATAGGAAGGGAAGTCGGCATTTTTCAACGCAAAAGCTTTCAACTGTTCTTTGACTTCGTTCTGATCGTGGGAAGCGTGTTTCACGCCTAGCTCACAGCTGCTGCTTAAGCCTTCCTCCAAAGAAACAGGTTCTGA
This sequence comes from Acrochordus granulatus, assembly GCA_032468055.1. Lineage (NCBI taxonomy): Eukaryota > Metazoa > Chordata > Lepidosauria > Squamata > Acrochordidae > Acrochordus > Acrochordus granulatus. Next base: position 50,887 of record JANHZU010005144.1, on the reverse strand, counting down.
TTTTATATTGCTACAGACGTTTGCCGGCTGAGGCCAACTAAGTCTTTTGGTGGTTTCCATAGTAACTCCCGGTTGTTTGTGATCAGATGGAGCTTCCGCGTTGGGGGGGGGAGGGGGCAGAGGGGGCGGGGGATGCACTAATGATTTATTCTGCAGAGTTTGCGAGGCACTGGGGATGTCATCACTTTCCTTCATTTGAGTGTTTGGGGAAAAAACAGTTGCCAGCCTCAGCTGGTGAGGTGCCGTAGACATACTGGGCTCTCCCAGGGCCTTCTGCTCCAGGTGCCTGCTGAAAGCAAAGGAACCACAGCCAGATGGGCCTTTCAAGGTTGCCTGCATCAAAGTGGCTGTCGTGACAGGGCCTCGGGCAGCCACTGGCATTTGGTAGAAATTGGGTTGATGGGAGGTGCTCGCTTCGGTGTGAAAGCTGCCATTTTTCTCGACACTGAACAAGTTCTTCTGGAAACTACACGAGGGCAATGGCCTTTTCTGCTGCTTAACCTCTGGACTGTGCGCTATTCTGCTTTGAATGGTGTGCTTGCTTGGCCACTCCTGCTTAAATAGCTGACCGTGTCCGAGCTGATGCATACCAGAAGTGATTATGCAAGGAGCCACTTTGACATCTGTATCCATTGAAGGCTTCCCAGGTTCACATTTAATTTCCCCAATTGTCCTGGCAACTCTCTTTTTGGGATTATTTTCACGTTTGCGGATTTGTAGAGGTGTTATATTTGTGGCGGTAAAATCTCTCCCATCTCCATTTGGGGAGCTGGAAGGGTTTTCAACTGCACTTCGCTCAGATGTGGCTGATTTACACCTGGAGGTAGTTTGCAAGGGCAAAGGAAGTCGATTGATTTCTAGTTTGGCTCCTAATCTGGGCTGTGGCAATACTTTCTCCAATGGTAAGTTGCCTTGCAGTAACTGGGTCACTAGAGGATTGTTGGCTTCTACTGATGACAAGCGGCAACTAGAGGTTCCAGCATTTGTAACTCTTTTCAGGGTCTCTGTGGTCAATGCCAAAGAGTGCTCCATGGAATCAGTTACAGATCTCTTGGAGCTCTGAGCTGCCTGTGAACTTGGGGCTATTTCTGCAGCCTGCACAGGCATTTCAGGCCTTGCAAAATCTTCTGTGTCCACCCTAAAGCATTTGTCAGATTCATTTCCTTCTGACTTAACAGGCAAGGCTATGTTTGTGACAACATGTCTTGTATGCATCTCATGCAAATGTACTAAACTTGAAGACTCTGTTTTCACATTTTTTGAACAGTTATTCTCTGAATATTCCTTATGCTTACTTGGGTTAAGATGATTGACCAAAGACTGCTGAGTATTCATTACCTCACTATCATTCCAACAGATTCGGCTATTAGAATTATATGGGTTGGTACAGATACTTTCTGTTTCATTCTTGAAAGTCAAAGGATCTTGAAACTGTTCTGAAAAACCTTGGGTAGGAGGAACAACATCCAGCTGTTTATCTTGAGGCCCAAGAGGTACTTCTTGAAGAGTAGTACATGCTGCTTGCAAATGCTTGCCATCTTGCTTTGTTGAAATATTGTTAAAGCCAGAACTGTGCTGCAGATTTTCATTACTAAGTAGCTCTGGCCTACTTATGACAGATACTTGAGGACATGTTATGCTTTGTAAAGCAGTTTCAGTCCTAATTGGCCTGTTTTGCATTTCTGTGGTACTTTCTGCACTTTCAGTGGAAAGACCAAGAGATAAGTTTGAATTCATTGTTGTCATTGTGTGGTCAACAATGACTTTACAAGGAATGGATCTATTTGCAGGTGACTGCATATATCCTACTGAGGATTTACCAGACACATCTAAATGACTTCTCATCCCCAAATTTCTCTCTATGCCATCAGCACTTATTTTGGCAGAGTTGTCATAAGAATTTACAGTCATCATATTACTGGCAAATATAGAAATGGAAGTCCTGCCGATGGAATCTCCAACCGGAAGTGCCTCACTTCCATGTAAAGTTGCCCTAACAGAGATGCTGTTTGACAAAGCACTTGGGTCACTGCACCCAGTTACCCCTATCTTACCCAAAGGATATCTACTTATAGACCCCACTGGAGGAATCAAAACAGAGCTGCCAGATAGGTGATCTGGCAAATGACTTGCAATAGATGAAGTTGGCACAGTGGTATACTGATTTGAAATTGCGCTAGTTGCATTGCCACTTGGCACAGGTAATATCTTCTCCTCTAAGGAATCTGACAAGATAGTAGTGTTGGCTATGGCTGGAGGAGCAGAGTTCTTGTGACATTTTGGCACAAGAGCAATGCATGGAGTGTCAGCCCCTTGGATGGATTTCAGCACAGTTATATTGCTCACCTTTGTGTCTGTACTTTCAACAGACATTAAAACAGAGGACTTATCAACAGTACCTGCAAAAGAAAGTTCCTTACTTGTTCCTGACATAACAGTGCTACACACAGATCCAGGAACTGAATTCTTGCTATATAGAACTGAAATACTGTTACTTTCTTGAGAGGTAGAAGACAGCATTTTCTCACGTAAATGAGACACAGATATGCTTTCATCAGAATTGTGAATACAGCTATCACTGCTAGTTTCTGGTAAAATAGTGGCATTAAGAGAGTGCTGCAATAAAGCAGTAGCTTCACGAAGGTGAGCAGATTTGTTGCTAGGAGACCGACAGTTAGGATTAACTATAATTACACCAGTAGAACCTTCAATCTTTGTTTCAGAAGCTACAGAGATCTCCACAGTTGATGGACCTTCTTTCAAGGCCTGCTGAGACTTGTTTTCCTTGTTGTTCTGGAGCAAGTGGGCTCTCGCTTGGTGCTTTGCAAATAACTTGGCCTTTGTCTGCTCCTTGATATGGGCCAACGTTCTGGTCTTTCCACCTTCACAGGGGCTGCCTAGCCCTCCAGAAACAATGCTTGCAGCTGCAGCAACTGCAGCTGCTGCTGCTGCTTCCCTCTGAGCTCTGGCTTGCTGGGCTCTTGCTTTGATATCTGCAAGCGTTCTGGCCCCAGTGTTCCTCCCAGTGCTCACGGAGGTACTTGGAGTAGCCCTGGCTTCTGGTTTGGAAACTGGCTGGCTCTTGATGATAAAGGGTGGGCCAATTTTTGAAAGTTGAATCTGAATGGGAAAAGGGAACACATGAAAACCATATTAGGAAATCATAATTTACAATGTACAGCTTTAGGATTTCACCATATGATGGTGGAAAATTTTATTTAGTACAAGCAAATGCTTAATATTCTACATATAATTATTACCCCTCATTAATATATTGCTTTATGAACTGAAGGTCCCTCTTTTTCAAGGTCTATTAATATTTTCCAGCATTTCTATTTATGCTGCGTATCTCTTTCTGTACCAGTATGTCTTTCACAATCATATTTGTGAGCCTGTTCAGTCTAGTGGTTAAGGTAACAGGCTAGCAATAAGGGGTCATAAGTTCAAGTCCTGCCTTAGCCATGAAAGCCAGCTAGGTGACCTTGGACCAATCACTCTCTCTCAGCCCAATTCACCTCACAGAGTGGTTGTTGTGGGGAAAATAGGAGGAAGGAAGATGTGTCAAATATGTTTGCCACCTTGAGTTGTTTAAAAATAATAAAGGTGAGATATAAATAAATATTTTCTGATTTTTGGTTTCATATTCAGAATGTAGGTATGTGAAAAGAGATATCACTGAATTTTCTATAGATTTTGCAAAATTAGAAGCCAGAAAAACATTCCCAATTATTTTCATAGGTATTTTCTCTTTATGTTCTACTCATGGTTATAATTAAATATATTACAGTTTAAATATCTTCCTCTCACTTTGGTAGTGTTGGAATGAACACCACTTTCAAAGAGCTCTGTTGTAAGGCAACTATGCATACTCAGTGACTAAATAAAGCAAACAGAATCAATGTTTATTGTTTGTACTCTTCTACAAAATTTGTACAGCTGACCATCTGCTATCTAAGCAGTTGACAACTCCACAAAGTCCTGAGGATGTCTTTTGTCTTTCATATACAGTAACTCATATGTCTTCTCTTGTTTATGGTTATGATTCTATTCTTTGTCTTTGCATAATATAATGCATCTTAAGAACCAGTGGCATGAATGATACAGTTTATGATTTTACAAATGTTACAGTGAACAATTTTCCTTTTTCATGAATGTATTACTCAGTGACAAAATAAACATTTGCAAAGCACTATTGACAATGTCTAATGTTG
>JANHZU010005144.1:25483-37561 GCA_032468055.1 Acrochordus granulatus | reverse complement strand
TTCAGTTTCCTTCAGTGACATCCTTAGAAGTCTCTCTCTGATAGTCTCTCTCTGATAGTAAAAGAATGAGTGACTCTAAAGAGTGACATAACTTCATAAAGTCTAACTTGGAGGCACAATTAATGAAGGGAAGGTGAGAGAATTTTCACAATTCCTAATTTAAAATAATGCCATGAACTAAAGAGTAAATCATCACACTTCATATACATGTACATATACATAGAGAAAGAGACCTTTGTGGCCAAAATAAGGATTTAATTTTGTTCAGATGAATGGGAAGAATGATCAATTCTGTATTTAATGAATTACAGTTAAAAACATTTTACCACAGTTTTAATCATCAAGCAAAATTTATTTTTTTAGAATCAAAATATAATTCACAATTCATTTACACAGAATAAAAAGGTAGGAAGAGAAACTGAAAGAAAAAAAAGATAAAGAAGATACTGATACCACCAATAGCAAAAGTGCAATTTTAAGGGAAAAACAATTTATTTGTGAGCCAATTGCTGATTTATTTGGAGTAGTCACACCATTAGATAAACTATGAAATGACCCTAAGTTTAAGGAGGATAAGGAACAGTTATAAAATTGGCATTTTTAGAATTTTTAGATTTTAAAATCTTAAACTGGGTATTGGTTGCAAACAAAAAGCTAAGAAAGGAATAAATGCAGAACATGAGTGGAAACATGTTATTTCTTAATAGACCAAATAATTCAACACAAAGCAGAAACACTTGCCTATTTATATTGTTACTGAGACATGCTTATCTTTTTATTCAGTTATTGCCTAGGAAAAATATGTTGCATACAAATTAACAAACAGGGGTTGGGGGAGGCCAACATAGCACTTAAAAGCCTAACAGAGTGCACGGATTAATTTATTGTATAATCTGAGCTATTTTATGCTACTAAAGAATGAGAAGGGAAAGCCAAAGTAAGAAAAGTAATACGTAAGAATACGCCGAGGAACAATGAAAAAAGATAAAAGGGAGAGAAGTAAGAATAGTCCTCCGTGAAAAGATGGTGAAGCAAGGACAGCTGGCTTCAAAAGGGCCAGTTTAGGGTAGCTCCAGGCTGTCAGACTGAAAAGGGCTGTGTCCGAACGAGCGGCCGGCTGGGGAAAGGTGCCCCGAAAGGGGACCGTCCTGCAGAGGTCAAAGGGACAAAAGAACACAGCAAGGGACGCCCTTGTGCACCGAAAAAAAAGATCCAAAACATTGAGAGAAAAGGTGAAATACTGTAGAGTGAGTTTTCATCTTTTCCTATGTATTCCAAAAATAAAAAGATGAGGGGAAAAAGCACATTTTAGAGACCTACTCACCTAAACCAGATTTTTTTAATCTCTTTAAATGCTGGCTCATTTGTTTTCCAGTTGGAGACTTTGGCCCATGTTTCATTTCTTTATCAGAATTGTCTGCTTCACCATTTTTAGATTCAGACCCTTTAAAAAAGCAAACATTATACTGAAGTGCTTCCCATTTGGGGGAAAAACAAAATCAAAAACAAGGCTAGATTTAAAAAAAAGAAAAAAACCAGATAGTGACATCTTTATCTGTCACCCTATTTAAAGGTTATGTTTTCTGCTGACAAGTTGATTCCCTGTCACTAGAAGCAATGAAGCAAAAGCTCATAAATCCATTAAGTGATGAAAACAAGTTTCTTGAATGTAACAGTCAATAAAGATGTTTGCTAATCCAACATAAGCAAGCGTCTTCTCTGGTAGCAGAGACATCTTTAAATATAATAATGCTGCCTTTAAAAGGGAACAAAGAAATAAAAGGAAGAATGGGAAACCCTCCCTTTGGTAAGTTAATTGTGTCCCATGTCTGGGGGGAAAAACCCAATCTGCAATAAAAAGTGACACCGATCTCCACACGATTCATTCACACTGAAGCATGTAACAGCCAAAAGTAAAGGTCAGGGTTGCACTGTGGTGATTAAGATGGTGCCAGAACACAAAATCTTATTAAAAGGACAACTGTTATTGCAAGACAGGAGTATGAGAGTAATTCGCACTCCCAGAGGAGTTGTGATGGTTATTTATTTGGCTCCCTGATGGCACAGAATGCCAAAACATAGCTCTCCCATCAAGAATCAGCATCCAAAAAGACTACTTTGCATTCCTTTAAAGCAGCTGTTGTAATTTTAATTTTTTGAGACACAGTCTTTCTCTCCTGATCCTCCACTCCCCCCTGCTAGCGCTGGAACTGAATTCTTCCTTCCTGGAATTAATAAAATTCGTTTTTAAGAAAAGGAGACAGAATCCATCTTGTGGGAACACCACCGTTATTTTTCAGCATCCTAATTTTGTACCTGATAGCTCGCGCCTCATAGGGAGGGCTTTTCGGCTAGAAACTGTTGCAGTCAGTCTGTAGCTATTTACCTGAAGGTGAATCCGACTGCTCATCAGACACCTTTAATGGTGTCAAAACAACACGAGGAACAGTCTTGTTTACCATCATTGAGACTCCATTTCTTCTTTTCTGCTGCTGTCTCAAAGCCTACAAAGAACAAAACAAAACAGAAAAATATAACACAAAATGCTGCTCACAAGTGAATTACACAAAACATTCCCCTTTCATTCAGCTAAGTTCCTTAAGATAATAATATGCAACTAGCTGCAAATTTGCCACTTTTCTATTTCACCTCTCTCTCTCTCTCTCTCTCCCTATATTTTAATTTAAGCATAAAGAAGATGCACCTTTAAAATCCAGAACAATGTTGACAACAAAGAAGCATTCATAACTGTTTGCTCTACCTTAGCAGCAGAAACATGAGAACCCATGGAATTTAAAACTGAGATTTTCAAGTAAAACAAATCTAAAAATAAATCTTTCAAACCCAGACTAAAACTGCATGTCTGTACATCTCTTGCAGGTGCATCTTCTCCCGTACACTGCTCAGTCAATCAAGTTAACACAGTGTCATCAGTATGTACAGCATGTAAGGGCTACAGTATTGATGCACTCACTCAGCCGTGAGTAGCGCTGCACAAAATCACTGCACATGGCAGGAATCATTTATTTCTGCGAAAGGGATCGGTCCTAATCTTGGAAAACCTTGCAGCACTTGGCTTCTGTCTGCTTGACTTTGGGCATTAACCTTCAAAACACGAACATGGTAAATGTGGGAGAAAATCATAAAAGAATAAATATCTACAAATGGGAGGGGGTTGTGTGTGTGTTTGTTTCTATGCATGTTTTTTTTCTATAACTGTATCAGCAACAGGGAGGATAATGCAATACAAAATATGAATGGGAACTGAGTAGCTGCCAGGATATTTAAAACAAAACAAAAAAAAATAACCCAAATTGGAAGATTAGGAAACACGAATGTGAGAATCTGCCAGTTAAACAATTTACAAGCACAAATATTTAAACTGAATAAGTTACAACAAATCAGCTCACTTCTGATTATCTGGTACCTGTCTGTAATCCTCATTTTATACTCTTATCTTTGATTTGTATGTGCATTAAAATGACCACTAAATTTTACCAAAGGAGATCATGCTTAGCATGAATTAATATCCTTTGTCTCCTTACGAGCATAAACGACTAATGACTTGTGAGCTTAATTCTGTAATTGCAAGACAACCGTAGTCTATTTAGATGACAATGCTTTGCACACAACACTTCAAAGGCTAAATAATTAAAAACAATTGCTTCCTATTTCTCTGGATGATAATATTTTAGAGCAGAAATTCTGCCCCAGAAAGAATAAAAAAGCAACAACAGGGTTATTTAATGGATATTTCAGTGCAGAATTTATTAGAAGGACATAAATAATAAATAATTTTTAAAAATGGCTGTCAACCAACACAATAATTTAAATTGATGTATTAGCTTAAATCATCCAAATTTACATACTTATGCATGTTTCTTAAAATATAATCATATATTTTTAATATATTGAAAGAAAACACCTTCTCTTTAATTGCATGACAATATTTAAAATTCAGTGAACATAAACTGTCTATTAGTGGAAGAAAATATAGCTTTAATATTGTTTCCATCAGTTTGGAATCTGAAATATATGATATTTCAGTTACAGTAATATAACATAGTGAAATAAATATGAATGATCAATTCCTATCAATATTATGGCAAATCTTAGTTGCAAAACATATTAATACTGATTTTAGCTGAGCTCTGTGAATTTTATTTTGTTACTGAAATAGAAAATACATGTATCCAAACTGAAATGCCTTTTTTCACATTTCTTTATCATTAAATCTGGTGGCGTGTCTACATAGCCAGCCTAGCAATATGTTCCACTGATTAACTGAAAAGCAAATTTCATCTGCAATTAAATGTTTAGTTGATTAAGCAACTAATTTGGTTAGGGGTTATAATCTCAATAAATATCAATATTCATGGCCCTGAAAGGTCATAACACAGTATAGCACAAAGCTATTACAAACAATGAAAGTCACTACTTCTGATTTGCAAGAAATAGTCATAACTATTTCTGTCAACATTTTTTTATCCTTCAAATTTCAAACAATACAACTGTAATGTTGTATAGAAATTATTTTTTTAAAACTACTATTTGTTCAACAATGGAAGTAGCAGAAATTATTTTTATGGATGTTGTTGGGCAAATATGCCTTACAAAACCTCAGGAAGCACAGTGCACAATTCACATGTATTAGTTCCCTCCATTTCTGGCATAAGATGGCAGTATACAATCCCCTGCCTATCTTCTTTCCCCACATCCAAATAGATCTTACAGTTAACCTTCACCTGCTATCTCTGCTGCTAAATGCTCATTAATGTTGCCATACTTGTGCCTAGCTCCTCCCGTATTCTCTACAAACATCATATAAAAAGATACTATCTTATTGGAGTATGGAATTTAAACAAGTGATCATCATTTACATGACTCATAACACCATTCCACATTGTGAATACTGGAAGAAACTATAACAACAAGACAAATATACACATAAGGTAATATCTAAAGCATCTCTAACAATAGCAGATTAAAAGCCTCAACAGATTTCAGAAGAAAGATGTAAGGAGGCATGATCCAGAAGGTGGTAGAGGGAGAAGAAAGAAAATAGGTGGCGAAGATGGTGAATGGAATGGAAATAATTCCTGTAAAGGAAATAAAAGAGAGATTTAACAAAAGCCCACAATTGTCTGGAATCAGTGACAAAACAAGGAATATTAAGAAGTTATGTTGTGGAATACAGAGATAAACTAGAAGAAGGAATGGATGAACAGTTAAATAATGATCAGCTTCATCCTGGGAAAGAAGAGGGAATGAGAAAGAAACCCAATATAACCCCAACTTGATTCTTCCTGGTATAAAAAGGGGCAAAGAGAAAAACTGCCAGACTTTCAAGATCCTGTTATTATAGCCTACAACAATAAAATAAGAGTTCCAGGAATCCTTATGATGTCAGCTTTCTGACGTGGCCTAACTTGAAAGGCTTGGCATCAGTAGAAATGTTAAATATGCATAGCTCATAGTACGATATGCCATTAAACTACATTACATGTTTTGGAGTGGAGTGAGGGTGGGAATCTTAGTGGTCATGAAAAATGTAAAAACATTGATTTGCAAGGAACAAATCTTTATATTAACCAAATAGTAAAATACAGGCTTTGTATGAAAGTTGTGGAAATTCTAGTTATCAAGATGGAATTTTCATAATTATGACACAATAAATCATATAGAGCTATTCATTTTAATAAATATGCAAGAAAATTGACACTAAAATGCCTTTTTTCCATCCCATACTAGAAACAAAACTAGGTGGTGTCAAAGTTCTGCTGGATTACTATATGTGATTGATCAGCCTTAACAAACTTGAGTCCATAGATAATGAAGATAAGGTTGATGTAGGGAACTTAAATGTAGGGAAGTTTTGGATCATAAGTCTGATAGATCTCAATCAATATGGCCAACAGTAGGGGTAATAGGGACTATTGTCTAAAACATTTGCAGTATCATATTCCTTCTGCTAAGAAAAAGTTGTAAACGTATGCATAGATCTGAAATGGAACAAGTAGGTAGAACAAAATAGATCTATAATCATAGAACAATTGGATATCAACCACAAGAAAATGAGGGGGAAAGCCCTTAATCCTCTTAGTACAAGATAATAGGTGCAATTATAGATGTGACATGGATTATAACCCAATAGTCTAAGGTAAAAGTAATTAGACTTCTTTCACAGTAGAAAAACAAACAGCAAAGGACCCTCAAGAACCAGTAATGGGAACAATGCTACTAACTGTAACTTAAACAATCTCAAAAACAATAGCAGTCCAGACTTAACTTCCTATTAAATCTCTTCAAGTCTTTATTAGTAACCTTAATCATAAAAGAAGCAATAGTTTCCTAAATATAAAGCTAATAATTATTAGCGAATACAGAATGTTTTAACCTAACTCATACAATTTAAAACACAAACAGGAGGTAATAAAAAGTACTAACCTGACATTTTAGCATAAATATACTTCAACCACCCTTTTTTATGACATTTACTATATCAAAAGTGACATATAATTAAATGAAATATAAACTAGTTGGGATATAAATAATCTAGAAACAATCTAGCCTTCCTAAAGTATCATTACTTATATTATGTAGTCTGCAACAATATTATATCTGTCATACATGGAGATATATAAATAAAAAATCTACATTCTTAAAATCCCTGTCAGAAAATGTTATAGATCACATTTACAAAACAAAAAGATATTTAAAAATCCCATATAAACTTTGCCACATAGCCAAGAAAGCCAATATTCTCCAAAAACCCAAATGTAAACAATTCTAGTTCTTTACTGCCAAAAGCAATTCATTTCATGTCTAGAATCTGATTAGCAACATTAATTTAGGCCTGAAAACCATTAACTATTAATTCTCTCTTAAAACTTTCTACAATGTTTGAAGTAGCAAATAATCAAAGTACTAAGCAAAGAAGCAGAATATGTCTGCAAGGCTGCAGCCAATTTATTTGACAGAGAGTAATAAAACATGCTGACCTACAAAAATCATCAAAGCATCTGCATCCTTAAATATGCTGCTTAACATTTCTCTAGCATACAAGTTCAGATTCCAATAAAATAAGATGGTAAGGAATTGTTTGTTGATAATTTATACTGAAAGATCTAGTGTGCACTGGATGTAACAAACATTAAATGTCAATTGAAGAGAAGTATGCTCTTTCCAATTGCTATTTTATCCTAAACCCATGACACAGTATTCAACACACATTTCATCAACACAAATGATTATATCATAATTTTTCTACCTGTATTTGTCTTACTTTGATTAATATTACACATCTCTATTTTCATTTTGTGGTGCAGGAGCATCTCCAGCACTATTTTTTCCTTTACCACTGGTCAGTTAATCTGGACAAAAAGGAGAAATGAGAGGAGCCCATTCTATAGTCCCGCCTGCAGTGTGATTGCCCCTGCCAAAAATTAAAGCAATACAGATATGGAAAGATGCTGCAACCCACATTTCTGGTCCTAGGTTTTGGGACATGGGGAAAAAACACACAGCTATTTGCACGCCAAAGCCATACAAGCAACTTTCTTAGGATCCCAGGAAGACTATTGGCTGTGGGAATAGAATTGGAATGGCATTATTTCTGTGAGCAATGATATTTTGATCACAGAGTTAATTTAAAAAACTAGTTTAGTATAGCTTTCCCCTAATCCACTCACGTCACTGGACAAAGAAATTTGCTTTATTATTGTACATTGTTTATATCTGCACCATTTCAGTGTGTGAAATAAACAGTACCAAGCAAAGCTTCCCAGCCTGATATCTTTCAGATATTTTGGGAATATGACTCCAGAATTCCTGTTGAAGTACTACTACAGATCTCTGTGTAATAGTCCTAATACATCTGAAAGTTATCAACTGTAGAAGGCTAATCAAAGACTGTTAATATTACATTTCCCCAGTACCAAAAACTGGCCCTGAGATTTGCTGTTTCTGCTAATTCCACCTGTTTAAATTAATACTGCTCTTATTATTCTGTACACATGTACCAGAACAGCTGAGAATTCACAGGCACTTAAAGATCTATGTTCACGTTCTTAATTAGTTAACAACAAAAAGCATGGTAGCAGTTATACATTCCTCTTTGTTATTTAATTTCCAGAAACAGGAAAAAGTGTATGTGTAACCATAGATGCATAATGAAAAAAATCTTGCTAACACCCATGAGAACAGGAAAGGCAGAAAATATATCAACTTTTATATTTTCAGTTGCTTTCTCCTTTTCTTTTTTTTTTAAAGAGGACAACCATTTCTTTTTAGAAAAAAAAATGTATTAAGATGTTAATGTGGTCAATTGAAAAATCTCCTGTGGGGAAATATTATCTCTCTTCTACCACAGCACAAAAGCAAACAAACAAACTAGGAAACACCCTGCACCCTGCTGCTTTTAATGGCACTGCTGTTTGTTATTTCAACAATAAAACAAATTTAGAATCAAAACAGCATTTTTCGAAAACCAATGTTGTGTAGAACAACAAGTTAGAATACCAGAGAGCTAGCATTCAGTTTTTCTTTATTAACATATTCACTGAAGCAACATTTGGTCAGATAGCAGATTTTCAGGAAAGATGGGAAAAGAGCAGATTATTTACAATTATACATCTTGCTAGGATCTCAATTCAGCATCGGTCCATACACTAAAATGCAATCAGCCTTTTTGCCTACATTTTCAGATGAGACATTACACAAAACAATATTTTACAATAACCATATTGTGAATCAAAATTACAGGCAGCCCTTGTTATTTAGAGAGATTTCATTCCATTCTGCAGTTGTGGATAATTAAATTTTTGAGTCTCTTGAAAATGCAAGATTAGATTCTGGAATCTCGGAAAATCATTAAAAATTACCAAAAATAAAGGGGAAAGGGAAATTAAGATAATATGTCTTGGCCATCTTAGATCTTCTGTTTTTCCAGTCCACAGAATGTCAATGCTTCTGATAAATAAAGTCAATTGGAGAAGCCGGATTCACCTAATGACCACAGTGATTTGCTTAATGATCATTTCCCCAAGCCATCAATTTAAGACAATCACCCCTAGCCAGCTGCAGCAAAAATCAAAATAGGAATTGTGGTCTTCTGGGCTGTAGCAACAAAAATCCAAACATCTAGATACTTTTTCTCTTAAAACCATGGAAAGTGTCATTGTTGTATTCTGAAAATAATTTCATAGCTATCTAGTAGATAGACAGTAGCTACCATTGTAAAGTAGCTGATGATCATAGCTTGGCTGGTCCTGATTTCTAAACTCCTCTGAGTATTGCTTTTTGTTTCTTACTCTTTGGGATTTGATGGATGTTGTTTCACCAAGAATTGTTCATTTGAATCTTAGTAAGTGTCAGGCACAAGAAAAAATAGTCATGTGTAAAAGAAAGTACACCCTCTTTGAGTTCTATGGTTTTACGTATCAGGACATTGTAAAAATCATCTGGTCTTCAGCAATTGTTAAAAGTTGGTCAGTACAACCTCGGATGAACAACAACACATGACATATTACACTATGTCATCATTTATTTTATAAAAAGAAAGCCAAAATGGAGAAGCCATGTGTGAAAAACTAAGTACACTCTTATTGCTTCTATAGGTATGAAGAGGCTAAATAGCAGCCACATGCTGCTAATCAAGTGCCCTTGATCAATTGATCATTAGCAAGCATGACTACCTCTATAAAAACCAAAGTTTTAGGAGTTTGCTGGCCTCCAACATTGAGGTGTGTGTTAACACAATGCCATAGAGTAAAGACATCAGCAATGATCTTAGAGAAGCAATGGTTGCTGCCCATCAATATGAGAAGGGTTATAAGCCATTTCCAAACAATTTAAAGGCCATCATTCTATGGTGGGGAAGATTATTCACAAGTGAAAAACATTCAAGACAATTGCCAATTTTCCCAGGAGTGGACATCCCAGCAAATTCACCCCAAGGTCAGATCATGGAATGCTCAGAGAAATTGCAAAAAATCCAAGAGTTACATCTCAGACTCTACAGGCCTCAGTTAGCATGTGAAATGTTAAGGTTCATGACAGTACAATTAGAAAAATCCTGAACAAGTATGGTTTGTTTGAAAGGACTGCCAGGAGAAAGCCTCTTCTTTCTAAAAAGAACATGGCAGCATGGCTTGTGTTTGCAAAGTTACATCTGAACAAATCACAAGACTTCTGGAAGACTATCCTTTGGACAGATGAGACTAAAGAGGAGAAGTTTGGCCATAATGCACAGAGCCACATTTGGTGAAAAACAAACTCAGAAGATCAGCACAAACGGTGGTGGAGGAGTGATGATTTGGGTTTGTTTTGCAGCCACAGGACTTGGGCAACTTGCAATAATTGAGTTGACCATGAACAACTCTGTATACCAAAGTATTCTAGACTCAAATGTGAGGCCATTTGTCTGACAGCTAAAGCTTGGCCAACATTGGGTCATTCAACAGACAATCATCCCAAGTACATCAGCAAAGCTACAAGAGAATGGCTGAAAAAGAAAATAATCAAAGAGTTGCAATGGTCCAGGCAAAGTCCAGATCTCAACCTGATTGAAATACTATAGCGGGACCACAAGAATGCTGTGCATAAACAAATGCCTATAAGCTTCAATGAATTGAAGCAATGTTGGAAACAAGAGTGAGCCACAATTCTTCCACAATGATGTAAGAGACTGATAAAGTCATACAGAAAACTTTTCCTTCAAATTATTAATGTTAAAGGTGGTCCTACAAGCTACTGAATCGTAATGTGTCCTTAGTCTTTCACACATGGCTTCTCCATTTTGGCTTTATTTTTTTGTAAAATAAATGATGATATTGTGTAATATGTCAGTTTATCTGAGGTTATACTGACCGACTTTTAACAACTGCAAAGGACCAGGTGATTTTTACTATGTCCTGATACATAAAACCATAGAATTCAAAGACACTGCCTGGATAAGCAGTGAAATGTCTTGAACCAACAAGAAAAGAAATCCAGTTGCCATGACTCAACCTCCAGACAAGAATTCAGGTAGCTTACAAAAGATATTTTATTATCCTGTAACTTTTTGTTCAACCTCAGATATAGAAATATAGCTTTCAGCTCTTATAGAGGTAGGTGTGACAGTTACTGTCATAAATGAGACTACAGTGAAACAGTTTAAACTGCTTACACAATTATTAGAAAAAACAGAGCTTGTGGAAACTATTGACCAACAAGTGTTTCAGGCTAGTCCTGTTTTGCAATACAACACCTTTGCAACTGACAATAAATGATCATACAGAATTTTTGCCACTATATGTCATAGCTGCCTTAGAAGATCTAGCATAAAGTGCTAACGAGTGTTAGTAAGAAATTAAGATCATTATCAGACCCTGTTTCTTTAGTTGGATCAAAATGGTGGTTTAGGCAGCAAGAAAGAAATCTCAAGTTTTGGATGGCTGAATTAGAGGGCTACAGAATGGCTAAGGTAAAAGCAAAGTAAAGGTAAAGGTTACCCTGCCAGTTGTGACTGACTCTAGGGTGCGGTGCTCATTTCTGTTTCCAAGCCAAAGAGCCAGCATTCCGAGAATGCTTCTGTGGTCATGTGGCTAACTTGACGAGACACCAAAGGTGCATGGACACTGTTACCTTTCCTGCAGAAGTAGGTGATATCTATTTATCTTCTTGCATTTGCATGCTTTCAAATTGCTAGGTTGGTGGGAGCTGAGGTGGAACAACAGGACCTCACCTTGCTGCACAGCAATACCGGGTCTCGATCTCAGGTCACCAACCTTCCAGCTGGCAAGCCAAGCTCTTAAGCACTTGCACCACTATGCAGCAGGAGGACCCTTAAAGCTAGATTCTTAGAGGCCAAATATTTCTACACCTCACATGCAAACTGGTTGCTCACTGAGTCAGAAAAAAGCACTGTGTTCACCTCTGCTTGACATGATAGGAGCTGGTTTTAATTCTCCCTTTTCATGGCACAAGGGTTATGTATTCGTGCACTATGTGTCTGTGTATTGTACCCTGTTAGTCTCCCACCACTGACCAGGGCAACCAGAAGGAAACAAGAGATTGCTTCTCAAAAACCCAGTC
>JANHZU010005144.1:0-14365 GCA_032468055.1 Acrochordus granulatus | reverse complement strand
AAATTATGGTAAATGGAAAGCTCATAAATTCAAGACTGAAAACCCATGAAATAGGATGCAAAGCTGATGAAAATAAGTCTATATTGCATATACTTATACATAACAAAACAAAGTATAGCTTGCATACCATAATGACAAGATGAGGAAAATTCCATAAAGGAAAACACCAGTTTTCAATAGTATGATTTTCAGTTTAGAAATTAGAATTGATTGAAAGATTTGCTGATTCTAAATAATTAGAAGAAGAACCATTGGTTATAATGAGATTTCTTTCTGAATAAACATGTCTAGCCCAGCAAGAGAAAAAGTCACATGCTATCTTTTTATGATTCATGTTTACATTAAGAATACAAAAATAATGTAGAAAATTATATTAGTTTAACTTGTTTTTCAGCCCAAATGCTTTAAATGTTTAAATTAAACATAGAAAAACAAATTATTTTACAGAAAATATTTCTCTACCTTGGTACTTGTGCAAGACTATTTCTTCTGTGATAATTTAAGCACATACTACTGTTCTGAAATTTTTGCTAGAAGGGGCAGCTGTTATTTCTTATTGAACTGGGCAATTTTGTAATTGAGGAAAAGACAGAAAATATAACTAAAAAATCTCCAGAAAACAGAAGAAGCAAAAAATATGCTTACTCCAGCAGTTTCAATTAGCTCTTTTCTCAAGCTCAGAAAAATTTAACAATAAAATGAATTGGGAGGAGGGAACCCTGAGAGAAAATACGGAGAAGTCAGCTTCAAATGAATTTATAACTATGTACAGAGAAGAATCCTGAACTGCTTCACTCTTCCTTTGTCTAAAAATATATCATTGCCCACTTCTGATTTTATAGTATGCAATTGTATATTATAACAATAACGTTAAAACTCTTTCACAAGATATGATGTTACAAAGCATGGATTAACTATCTTCTTTTAGTATATCTTGCTGCTTTCAAGGGATAAGTATCTGCTCATATTCTTAAAATATTGAATTATATAAAGCACGCTCTTCAGAGCAGAATACAAGTATAAGCCAAAGATTATCAATTCCATACATTTTATGCGGGTGACCTAGAACTATATGACATAAATGGTTTTGCATTGTCAGCACATATATATCAAACAGTCATCCAAATCACACTGACCTCTCTAGAGCCTAAACCACAAAATCAGAACAGCTTTTTTCCAGTCAAGCAGCAACACCTTTTTGTTAAATGAAAGAAAAAGCAGATATGGTGTAAAGTTATAATACAACTAAAAGAAGGAAGGAAGGCATCTTTGATTAAGTGACTTTGAGCTATTTTGTTTCTTGTTAGCTATTAAAATTCTTAACTAACATTTAAGTGACCCAAGTGAAATTAAATGTACGTATCTAAAGAATAAGATACTTACATTAAAGGAAACAGAATAGAAAAATATCTTTGTTAGTACATATGAGAGTGTATGCATACAGGTAAATAAACTGCAGCTACAACCTACATATCTACTCTGAATTTGAATGGCTTTTAACAGAAGCAGAAGGGCACACAAGAAGTGGTCCTTTTCTTCCTGATACTATTGGCATTTATCAATGGTAGCTGATAGTGGGATTCTGAGGTATCCTCTACAATAATCTGAATTCTCTTTCAGGAATATAAATAGTTACTATAGTGGCAGCTCAATACATTAGCAAGTTTCAAGTGACATTTTTTTTTTAAATATTTTCTCCCATTGCCACCCAAGATTACAACCTATTTTTTTAAATACTGAAAATTTCATAAAGGCACACAGAACTAAACTTGCGATTTTGAGCATTTGGCAACCCATTCACCAAGATTAGAATATGAAATGTTACATATATGTTGTTCTTTGTTTGTATACATGTTCTACAAATTAGTGCAAAAATACTAGGAAAATTCTCTTAGAAGAGCCACAAGTTGATTTTAATACTACACCATAATTACGTTCAGACATATAATGGAATTATATGGGAAATAATTCCATTTTATCTTCAAATAGAGCATTAAAAATAAGAAAGGTCAAAAGAAAACAGAAGGCCAATGGGTTGCCTTAGCTGAACATAACTTAGCTGAACATTCCCATATCTAAAACTCAATACTCCAGCTTTATTCTCATATTTAAAAGGAATTTTTAATGTCTATGTATTGCAGCAGTCGTGGACAAGAAGAGAATAATACCAGACAACTTAAATTGTGTTAGAGTCACCATTTTAGGAATGGGCTAAAACTCAGTTTCTCATGATGGATTCTTACATTAGTTAAATTGCCTGCTGATCATCACTACTTTTGGCAAGATAGTTAAACAAATTATTGAGGGTCAGGTCTGCCCAAACTGAACCATTGAGCATCTCACATAGGAGAATCACTGGATCTAGCCAGGAGTACAGATATTCCCAGAGCTGAGTGGGAATGCTGGATGTAATTCAAGGACTACTTTGGGAATCCTTCCTATAATCTGTAGGATGTCCCAAATCCCAATAATCCACAAAATGGATCTGCAACATTATGACTAAAATATAACTGAAGTGCCCAGAGCTTCTGTTCATATATTGAATGAACAAAAAATCATTCATATAATGAATGACAAAAAACTCCAATTTGGAGTATAATTTGTTTCCAATAGCTAAATCACTAGTAATAGTAATCAAAATAGAGGAGGTAAGCCTAGGTTTCTCTATTGAAAATCACCAACAAGATGTGAGCTAAGCAATAGAAGGATAATTTTATAGAATCATATTTGGAAAGAGTCATCAAGCCATTGAACCCAGTCTTGTCCTGTTCAAACATCCAAATTAAATATCCCCAATGGCTTTCTTCTTGAACACATCCAAGGAACCTTGGATATTACCCTTTTCTGAATTAATTGGGATAATTATCATTAGAGACGAAATAGACTAATTATGTGCAACAATCGAAATCAGTGAAGTGTCTTATCAGGGAAAGAAAGAACTGGGGGGAAGTTACATTTTAGCAAGGTCCACCTGAGGAATTACCATCATCTTCCCCTGAAAAATAGACTTAATAAGTATGATACAATGGGAGAAAAAGTGTGCTTGTCAAGGACAAAGAAATGTCCATGTTTGTGAAAATGTGCCAGATGTGCAAGGTCTTTATTTCCATTTGAATCCAAATTGTAACATCAGAAATTAAAGGAAGAAAGCCATGCTATTAGATGTATGTCTGACTACATGCAAATCAGCAATAAGATGTCTGTAAATGACAAACTACCCCCCTCCCCAAATCTCACAGGGATCTCTCCTATAGAAAATAGAACATTTAAAAATGCCACAAGGCTTAATTAATGCTCTTTTGTAAACACCAGTTTAGTTTAAAAGTCCTATGAAGATAAAATACACTTTAATACTAGCTATATCTCAGTCATGAATAGAAGTATTTGAAGAACCCAAGAGAGGGGAAAAATAATTCTGTCGATTTATTAACTTTTCAGCTAGCACAAAAATGACTTGAAAACCTCAGAATCCTTTACAGCAAGGAAATGTATAATTATGATACTGCTTCCTTTAGACAACTCACTATGAATCTTGTTCTGTGATATTCCACCAAAAGTAGAGTTTTAAGGTGTATACCATAAAGGTGTTTTGCGATGTATACCATATTTTCTTTTCTTTTTTCTCTATTACATATCCATTTTGGTAAAGCTCAAAAGGATTGGTGAGTGCTCCATTCAAATGAAAGGGCTGTCCTTAACCTTCCTAGAATTTTTTAAAACATATAGGAGGATGAAAAGAATTCCCTGAAAAAGGAAGATTTGAAAAACTATTGTTTTATTGCATTGTTCTCAGCAGAAGAGCAAGACTTTCTAGATATTTACTGCACAGTTAACTATAAATATGATAGGCAGATTTATGGCAAGGGAAAAGACTTTATTCTTGCTTTTAACAACAGTGTGGGCTGCATATATAGAATATATAGAAAGGTGTCAGGAATCGAAAATAATCCTGTTGCCAGAGTTTGATCATTAGCAGTCAAATTATTCTAACTGATATGTGTTTAAATCCTTTAACCATGCACATGTAACTTGGTCTTTGAAAATAATGTGGAATACTGAAAGACTAAGAAGTTAATAGCATCAAAAATATGTTTACACTTGCCTATACACTTAGAAAGGAATCCAATCTACTAGGCATTGTTGCTCTTTTTAATGTCTGTTCAGTTTCTCTTTCTAGTCAATATTATTTTGTCCTTAAAATTTCCATGCTAAATACAGTAAAAGTAAATAAAGCAAGCATCCAATTATTTACCATGTTATTATTTAAGAGAAAAACAGTATTCTTCTGGGAGGAAAAGCAAACTGTTTAAATAAACTATTGCTTCACTAAATTATATTTACAAATTGCAATATTTTATAAATATATACTTTTAGGAACATATTATGATATAAAATTACATAACATCAATTTCAACTTTGGCTAATTTAAGTGGAAAAGCAGTCTGCAAATTAACAATGTTTGTAAAATACTGAAAGCAAATGAAAAGAAGTTTATTGGGCTACATGTTTAGAAGTATGTCCAAATGTAAATAAAGAGTGCAATCTTGCATGTCATTTTAAAGTACTTTACTATTTTAAAAGTATTTTCTGTTAACTTCAGTTCTTTCTACAAATTGTACTCTTATCCATGAATAATACTCTTAAACTCTTATAAAATATCAATGCAGCTGGTGCAAGAAACTTAACAATTCACTTCTTCAGATATCAAGATTTCCAAATTACTAATGAGATCTGGAATGAGAACTAAATCACTTATTTTTTAAAAATAGGCCTTATCAAGGCCAGAAACATAATTATATGTATTTACAAATCATGACAAATGAACCAGAAGAAAAATATATAATTTCCTCAGCACATAAACACACCATTAAGATCATGGGATAAAAGCAATGAAAATAATATCTTACCTCCATTTTCTTCCCCATTGCTATTGTTAGTCTCAGCCATTTCAGTGCTGTCCAACTCTGATTCGCAACTTAAATCCAATGTTCCATCTGCTGGGCATGTAGTGTCTTCCTTCTGTGTGTAAAGACATATGTTATCATGTTGCTTGTCACATTTCAAAAAAGAATACACTTCTCAGGAATGTTCTACAAATAAAATGTGATATCTGACAATTTGAGAAATAAGGAAAAAGTCTCTCTCAGGATATACTACTGTAAAGTCTTTTAGAAAGTTATATAGAAAAATGCAGCTTATTTCACATTGGTGTTCATAGAAACCAACTTGCTTTTTAAAAAATACAACCATCCAAAAATGAAGTAGAAAAAAAATCAAATAACTTTTTTTATGTTCTGCTTTTATTAGGTGGAACATAATTCTGTAATTCCACAACAGTTCGGATTATACTGAATACCTACATTTTAGAAGAGGTTTTTGTGTTGGTTTTTTTTTCTTTTCTTTTCTTTTAAAGCCTAACTATATCACACAAAAGAAAACCGAATCAAATGTAAAAGCTGCTTTTGAATTTTGGCAGTTAGTAGAAATTGGTCTGTATTTTCTATTTCTCAAAAAAAAAAATACCGCCTAGCCATTCCATTTGATTACTTCAAAAAAAGCTACTTTCTATCAGTTTCAGAATTATGCTTCCTCTTTCACTCAGATATCACTATTATATTAAGAATTAAATAAATGATTCTGCTCATTCAAATAAAATCATTACTTGACTCACAGCTTTATACTGTATTTTCAGTTCCTTGTTAACTCTAGAATTGTCATTCATGATATAAAATCCTTCCAAAAGCTTCATTCACAAATACAATGTTAATGTATTTGCTTAATTCTAAATAAGCAAATAAACCTCTGCTTGTTTCTGAGAAGGCAACATTTAAACTTCACCTAGGAAAAGAATATAAAACTATGAATTCTGTTCAGCTGAAAAAGTTTACCTGAACTGGAAATCATATTAAGTTCTATTTAAAAATTTCTCAAAGACAGTTTACCTCCTTTCCTTACCTAATGACCTCAATCTAATTTACTTATTTTTATGACTTGTTAATTCAGTCTCTAGTATCTATGGTTCTGGGTAGCTTTGTTTCTAAATGTATGCAACTCACCTTGAGTGCGTAGAGTCCGGCCTTGCCAGGAATTTTAAAGAACGTTCCATCACCAACACGAGTGTTGGTATGAAGCATTGCATTCAGACAAGCTAATGGAGAAGTGCCACTGAAAAACAAAAATAAAGCTGGCTAAAATGGAGCGTTTCTCAGAACCCTCTTCCCTCTTTTTAAAACTCATGTTTCATGTAAAAAAAATCCTGAAAACCTCCCAAAATCTAAATTACAATAACAGGCCAGTTGAAACTTAATCATATGCATCTGCCCCTTCAGCTTCAGGCAAAAAGTCTGCAAATTATAATTATGCTATTTTCACACAGTAAACACTACAGCATTGAAAAAGAGCTAGAGTCCAAATATTTATGTGAAATTACTTTGCAAATAACACCATAATGCCTTATTTTTAGAACATTATAGACAATGTGGCTGTTGCACATGAATGATCAAAATGGTACAAGTTCATGGGCAGCTGCATTCCATAGGAAGGAGAAGCAACAAAAGCATGCTGAAAGACTCCTGAACAGCCACATTTAAAATTGTAAGGGTTAGCTATGAACAAATATGGCTAACACATTGCTTTAACACAGTCAATATAAATCATACATCTTAGTAGGCAACAGTACAGTCATTTGAAGCCATTCTATGATGGGCAGCTTTCCTAAATATACTGTATGTTCTTTTTAGTTCTTTTTGAACTAAAAAGTTTGCAGACCTTTTTGAATGTTTAATAGTTCCGCATAAATATGACCTAAAATATTATCTGTTCCTCACACAAGTCCTAAGAGTAGATAAGGTGAGTGCAGTTTAGCAAATTAGTCAAAAACATAACATTATATTTCGTTTTAGAACTTGTGCGGAGAACAGATCATGTTTTGGAGAAGTATTTGTTCAAGAACTTTAATCATCATGACTATATTAGTCCACAATTAACTTACTTAACGGGGAGCGCCAGATTGCAAGCTTTTTTCTTCATGCAAGTTTTAATAAACAAAACTAATGAAAATGGACTTTAATCAAGACAGTATTTTAATTCAATTGTATCAATTGTAAGGCACTTTGTTACTTTGAATTATGATTATGACCATATCAAATGTTGCATATTACAATGAAATCTTGCTTTAACACAACATTCAGTGGTGTAACAATTCCTCCTGAACCTCTGTTAAATCTTAAACTATATAAATTGTAGCACTTTCAGTAATTTGCATACTTTATCATTCATTGCAATTAATATCAGTTGCATTATCAAATAGTAAATTGATGTGACATAAATATAACAAATTTTAATATACGTGTCGGTGCCCTGTGCAGACTACTTTGGATACAATGGACATGTCCATTATTTCAGGGGGATGTCCACTTAAAAATTTCATTTGTTGCATCTGCTAAAGGGTTTATTAAATCAAAACCAACAGCAAAATTGGAGCCGATATCATAGTTATCGGCTCCAGTTTTTTTAGAATGGATTTTGGGTAAGGTAGGTGGTAGCTGTTTTGTAGTTCTTTTTGTTTCAAATACACAGGAGAGAAACATTTTAAGGAAATATATGAATAAAATATTGGAAATCCAAATGTACATGAATTATCTTGCTAGGGAAAAAGAAACAGCTTAGTGTTAAATATGAATATGCATATTACACTGATTTACAATTGCAGTTACAGCAGTTCCCATTGCCATTATAAGGAAAATTCTGCCAACTTCCCTATTGATTTTGCCTGTTGGAAACTGGTAGTGAAGGTCACTAATGGCAATGGTGTGACACAGGACACTGTGACTGTAATTGTAATTTTGTAATTTGTGACACTGTAATTGTGTAAATTATGACACTGTAATTGTGAGCCAGTTTCCACTTGAATTATGTGATTTGGGGATGCTGCAAAAGTCACAATCGTGATGACTGTTCTCATGTCTCTTTGTTAAGTGCCACTGTGACTTCAAATGGTCGCTGAATGAGTGGTCATCAAATGACTATCCAAACAACTTTCATTTAGTATTAGTGACTGATTGTCAGCCTTTCAGGTAGACCAGTTAGGAAACATGACCAGATGAGCTACTTTATTGAAAGGCTACATTACAGAATCTTACAAGTCTGATAGTACAAATTCTCCACCATCTCTTTACAGCCTCAGAAACTAGGGAGATTCCTTTCTGAGTTTCTTTTTCTGTCTATTATGCAGCTGTGAATCTATGCTCTCTTTTAACTGATCATCCCTTAGGCAGCATCTCTTCCACTTATCTTCGAAGGTCATTCCCACATACTATTAATCTGACTGATTTGAGTTCATTTCAGAGGAAATGTTATTTCTTTTCCCACATGTGTATAATCTCCATTACAATCTACATAATTCCTCCCAAAATATTAGGTAGAACATCTACAAATCAGTAACTACAAAGAAAGACTATTTTTAAAAGAAGCAAAATTTTAAAGTATATTTCTGACTTAACATACCAAATTTAACTACCAGTGAAGTCAATATAATATTTAAAAACCAAGATGTCTCAAGCATACCCTGGCAGTTTCACAAAGGAATGAATAATACACAAATTATAAAGACCTAAATAGAATGAATATCTAACATGCAATTACATGTCATATTTATTAGGCTGAGATGAATTAACTTTTCTCTATATACATAGAGATACATCATTTCCAATCAAATAGAACTAGAACTAATTATGAAGTCAGTTGCTGGGAATTGAAATAAATGCTGTCATGACTGAAAACTGAATAAAATACATTGTTTTGATCTAAATGCCATTAAAGAGAATATTTTCCCTACAATGTTTTTAACATTTTCTTCTAAAATATTATTCAGAAATATACACAGTTGTCATGCCCCCGTCTTCTCTCTCCATTAACTACTTTTTTCAGAGCCTTTCCACTCAAACAGTCCTAGACTTAATTTTCAAAAATAGTTTAGATAAATTAAAAATTGCAAGTAGATACAGGAGAGAAAGCTCACTGATGTTGTACCAAGTGATAGCTGGAATAATCAATCTCATTAGGTCAAACAAAATAATGCAATATTTTGCTGTATCCAAATGGAGGATTGCACAGACGTTTGTGGAAAATAACAGGGCTAAAATCTTGTGGGAATTCCAGATTCAAATGAACAGGCAGACTTTGTGGTAGTGACCGAGGACCAGAAGGCAGCAGTGGTAGGTGCTGATAGATAATATATGTAGCAGTGCCAAGTGACAGCAATTATGAGAAGCTGGAGAAGTAGAACTACAGAGGATATGGAAAGGTCAAAGTGGTTGCAGTGACTCCTAAGCTGAGAGTGGCTCCAATAGATTCCAGGTACATCAGAGCTCTCTGTCCAGATGAGTGAAATGGTAGGAACAGCTAAGATATGTAAAAAACCTTCTAACTTCCAGGCCTCCAGAAGAGAACCTGAGATTGAGAAGACTCATGCTACCATTGGGGTGAGAAGAGATGTTTTGTAAAAAAGTATTCTGAGAGTTATAAAAACAGAAACTAAAAACATAAAACTATAAGGAGGGCTAATAATTGCATAGAGACAGGTTGAGAAAGAATTATATTTAATACGTAAGAGTTATTATATTCAATTTAGTCTTAAACTACCCAAATAATTACATAAACAAATCAAATATTAAAATGTATTATTAAAACCAAATATTGAACACAAGGCCCAAATCTTTGGATCTATGGCCTAATATGGATTTTCAGATCAATCCAGTTTGTTTAAAAAGTGATTTCTCAGCTGAATGCCAAGATTTACTGCTATTCTGTTCAAAGAACCAGGTGCTTACATACTGATGAAAGGAAGCAGTGAATGCCCTTAGAAGACTTAGTTCTTCCCTTTCTCTTCCTTTATGCATGCCAAGCACTGACTTTTGATTTTGAATTAAATGCTATTTTCACAAACTTTAGAGACCCTATTTGTTTTCACTGAGGTTAATTAATGACCAGCATTTGAAATCATTTGTATTTATTTCATTTACCTATTAAAATTCAATAATTTGCCAGTTATTCAAAATGGAAACATTTGGATATGTGACAAAATATTTTCTTCTTTATTTTATTTCTATTGGTAGATTTCATCTCTAAGGCTTATATTTTGTTTCTCACAATCAAAAGGTGTAGCAGCTGTTAAATGCAAGAAGCTTTACATTATGCAGATATACCGATATTTATCACACTTTGCCACACTTATCAAGATCAGGATCATTACAAGATTACTTATACTTTGTCTGAAATTTAAAAACCTATGTTTTAATTGTAAATGTGCTATTGGTTACACACACAAAACCCTATATCCTTTAAACCCAGAAACCTCTTAGATAAAACTTCCTTTAAAAAAAAAATAGGCAGCACTTCAAAACAAATAATCTATGGACGAAAACCCAAACAGAACAAAGCAAATCCTGGTGAGACTATATCTATCTGAGAATCTCCTAATCTTAAATATGCCATCAGATAATTTATTACCATTCAATATTTTTCAAAACCTATTCTAATAGGTTAAAAAGAAGAGTTTGCTTCTTTTTAAATGGCAATGGTGCCATATTCCAGCAAATGTACTATTAATTCTAAGCAACTGTTAATCACACTTCCCTTTGGTAATAGATGTTTTCATTATTTTGTGCCACTGAGCACCCTCTGCTGGACTCTGCAGCCAAAATCGACTAAGAGACTCAATAAACAGAGGCTGCGTGCAGAAATGTAAAATTTATTTTAAAACAACAGAGAAAGGAGTCTTCTGTGCAGTGCAATTCGTTTCTATGAGTTATGTGATAAAATATTGTAATGAAGTATAATTTCAATGAACTTTAATTTAGTATTCTTCTTAAACATAATGGCTATCCCACTATATCCAATATCTTGTTTTAAAATACGTGGCTTCTATGTATGGGAAATGTATAGGAAACTGAGGTTAAAGAAGCTTGCCATCCCACACAATACATTCCTCTACCCTAGATTCATATCATCCAAAGGTTAAAATTTCTATTGCTCAATTTACTTGGAAATAAGCCCACTTATTTTCAGTTGGATTTACTCCGAGGAAAAAAGACATTGGATTGCATAATTAAAAGCACAGTTCTTTTACTTACTTGCTAGAAAGTTCCCTGAACACAATAAGATTTATTTCTTCTTGAAGCTTAAAGTTGCTCTGTAAAAATCACTTTTACAACTCCTTGAAATTTTGTAATTCTGTTAATGGCCACAACAAAAGCATCACATTTGTTTAATAAAAAATAGGGCTTTCAACATTAAAATTTAATTTTATCAAAATGAATAAACATAAATATGTTTGTATAATCCAACAATTTTCAGAGAGGACAACAAGTAGCATACTAGATAGACTGCACTGCCGCATAGTCACAGCACAAGGTTGTAGACAGATTGTCCTGCAGAAAATCTATTTATGTGGTTGCTAAGAACTGACACTGATTTGACCACATATAATCAATCACAATTTTCAGAACATAATAGGAACCGTTGATAGCTAGGATCCAGTGGAAGTCTAAGTTATAGTACTGAATAGATGTCTGCAAATCCACAAGCAGAATAATCCATACTAATGGTTAGAATATCTAAATAGGCGCACAGCTCTCACTGTCAGTTATTACAATTAATGTTGGGAAACTGCCAGCCAGGCTGGAAGGAGGGGTCAGTCAGGAACCTAACCTTGACTCCTTGCACAGCTTCAGAGGCATAACTCTGACACACATACCCCTCCCAAGATCCATGAAGCCTTATCTGGTTATTCCCAGGGGAAGGCAAGCAATCTGGGGAGATTCTTGTAATATAGGTAGAAACCAGTAAAACTTCTGGCTTAACTATTCATGAGTAGCTCTGGTTGCTTGCACTTGACAACTAGCCATTAAACTGCAGTCAAATCAGAACTTCATAAGCTTTTTTACTTTGAAAGACATTCCCATGCTGGAATAAGTGCATCCTACTCTTCTGTATTTGCCATTGTACTTTTACTGTATCTGAATACCTGTTTCATTTTCATTCCTTTCTTTCATACAGCATTAATTTCAGTTTCTTGCCATGATCATAAATCACATGAGTAAAGAAAAAAAACAGTATGGTAAGATGTTGTAAA
Source organism: Acrochordus granulatus (assembly GCA_032468055.1). Classification (NCBI taxonomy): domain Eukaryota; kingdom Metazoa; phylum Chordata; class Lepidosauria; order Squamata; family Acrochordidae; genus Acrochordus; species Acrochordus granulatus. Next base: position 2,232 of record JANHZU010005144.1, on the reverse strand, counting down.
GCTTGAAGTAACATTAAATATGACATTTACAATGTCAAATTCACTGATATTAGGATAGAAAAGCAGGATATGGTTTACAAACTGTTCATTTAATCACTCAATAAAATATTTTATAGATTGTCATGAAAACATCAATAGTAAACAATGGATTTCAGAAATGATAGTCTGTAAGAATATACAGTAAAAGCCACTTGGAGAATTTTTCAGGATTAGGAAAATCATTGATTTTTTGAATATACATATACATGAATTTTATTCAGTTCTCTCTTTCTTGGATTTGGAGAGATCTGACATATATTATTTTATAAAATGCTACTTGGGTTTAGAATACTCTTTAAAAACAGCTGTAAAAAAAAAGTCAGCTACCTTTACCAGCAAGCAAATGTAAAACAAGTGAAAATAAGTTAAGTATTGCCAAACCGAACGAAGCAAAGTTCTTAAGCAAAGAAAACATATTATAGTTTCCAATCATATATTTCAAATTTGGCAACTTTAACTATACTGGCTGGGAATTCTGGGAACTAAAGTCCACACATCTTAAAGCTGCCAAGTTTGAACAACATTGATATATATCATGAAGAAAAAAGTAAAAACTCTTTGCACTGATTATTCTCAAAGAACACTTAGTCAACATCTTCTGAATACCATAAATATCCATTTCACTTCTCCACCTGAAATAACAAGCTTTATCTGCCTTCCAAATACAAACTAGAAACAAAAATGATACCCAAACTTTTTGTGTCAAAGGGACACATTTGACATTTTCTGAGATAATTCGCTGACTGAAAAAATGCCGAGCAATTTATTGGAAGACCCACTGGAGAAATTGATCCTGCCACCTATTTTCTACTCTAAGCTGATCTTTCTTATTTTATTCCTAGACAGGTGAACAAGTACCTTTCATTGTTTTTTTTTCTTTTTTAATGTAACCTATGCAATTGAAAATTTTTCTCAGAAATAAAGATACATCTTGTGGAGTGTGGTGCTCTTTGAGACAGATGGCTTGCTTGCAGATATTTCATTCCGTGAATAGGTGAAATCATCAGTGCTAGTGAGTCTGGGGTTTGCTCCCTGTTTCTATACAATAGCTTGCACTGCCAACATTGGCGGCAGTGTGGTTGTCTTCTTGGTAGTTCCTTGACTAGGGTATTGTTTTCAGCTTGTTTGTTTGATGTTAATCCCTATTTAGGATTAGGTAAGCTGCTGGATATGATGTTTTTCTGTCTTTTTTATTCCTTTTTATCTTTTTTATTGCCTCTTTTGAATAGTGTGTAAATGTGGTTTATCTCTATATGTCTATTGATGGTTCATTTGCCTGAATGCCAGATTAGACAAATACCAAAGATGTTTTAATCTTAGAATTAAAAATGAATACCAATTTGAAGAATGTTTACAATTGAAATAATGCATTCAGATATAGAAAGAACAGGCACAGGGCTTTCTGGGAAACAAAGGACTATCCAGATATACAATGATGCCTAAGATACCATGCTGGAGTCCCAGATTTAAGCAACATTAAAACATGATTCTGATTAATTTCATTTCAGATACTCAAGCTTGAATTAAATAACTGCTGAAACAATACTGAAAATACTATGGCATAATCCTATCACCTGCAGAAGCATATGTCTTTTCTTTTTCCTGACCAAAAAAAATCTTATTTAACTTATGTGGCATAGTTTCACAGAAATAGTAGAATAGCAAGTCCCAGACTTCTTAGCCAGTGGCCATGCTTGATGGGAATTCAGAAAGTTGTTGTCACAACACATTTAAGACTGCCAGGTCGGGAAAAGCTAATCTATGAAAAACAAGTGCCAGCTTCTGTATGCATCAGTAACTTTTCATAATAAGCCCCAACAAATTGCTCTGTAGTTACAACTGTTTAATCTTCAATATAAAACCATGAAACACTTTGCTTCAATTACAAGTGTACATAGATGTTATCTTGTCTTCCTTTTATCTCAGAAATCATTAAGCTGAGTTACAGACAATTTTGCAGACCCAGCTGAACATCTCTGGGCCAAGACATTCTGCTGCCTACAGTAATCCTAATGCTTCTTGATTATAGCCAGTACTTAAGTATGACCACCTTTGGAATCAAATGTTTTATTTTCTTGCATAGCTAAATGAACTTTGCCATATGAGTTTTCTGTTGTTGTTGTTGTTCAGTCGCGCAGTCGTGTCCGACTCTTTGCGACCCCATGGACTGCATTATGCCAGGCCCCCCTGTCT
>JANHZU010005143.1:13330-24231 GCA_032468055.1 Acrochordus granulatus | reverse complement strand
CAGTTCAACGTGGTCTATTTTCAAGGCAGATGCATCTCTGAATATCTCCCTGAATTTTTTAAGTCCAATGAAACTCTGCCATTGTTGAATACATCAAGGAATATAAGGAAATATATCTAAAATGATGACCCAAGGAGTCATGGGTTGTCTAGTAAATGCTAAAATTTCAAACCAGGGGCCATCAGAGTGATTTTCCCTAGAATAACTGTAGGATCATTTTTTATGAACAATGTGGACTAAGAAATGAGAGGCAGATGATACTGCAACATCTTATTTAATCTTGTTCTTTTAAGTTTTTTTTTAAAATTCTATATCCTATTTATTTTGTGCTTTCAATCTGTTTGGTTTTATTGTGACTCATCTAAAGCTAGTATGGAGTTAAGAGTTATTAATTAAATAAAGAATTTAGGGTAGGATAAAATTATCTGGGGGTTGCAAAAAGAATTAGTCTGGATCTCCGCATACTAGGTTGGTACACTTCAAAATGGTGAATACAATTCAGCATATATGTATTCTGAACTTGCTGGGATAGAAAAGGAATTCGGAATTATCCCTTAACAAAAGCTGACCAGCGCGTGGCTGCTGCAAAGATGGAAAGTCTGCATTTGAAATCCTCAGCTGATAGCCTTTGAATTAAGGTCAAAAAAGATAGCGCCTTGGAAAAAAGGGTCTTTTAAAAAAAGGATAACCCAAGCTATTAGGGGACTAGAGGAAATACCGCGCTATCAGTGCCTTTTAGCTTAAAGAGATGATGTGCGATGGAGGCACATTTGAGACTTAGGCAGCCTTGCCTTTGATACCAGCTGCCACCAAATTACACAGATAAGAAGCTGCGCTGCTCAGTCGATGCTGCTTAGCTTCCAGGATTTATCCGATTGGTCACTGTGTGACACAGAGTATTGACTAAATGGGCTCTTGGCCTGATCCAGCCTCAAGAGTCTTTTCTGCTCTAGCTTTAAAGCTTCCCACACGACATACAAAATGTTTTCTCCCTTCCTAGAATTCATCGGGGTGTAAGAAAGATTAGATTTAGATCCAGGATAGGCATCTATCAGGTTAGGGACAGATCGTCGTAGAGCAAAATCTATCGATGCGGTTGCTAGGAGTCAAAAATGATTTGATGGCACACGGTCTGTTGAAACGGCTATATCATATCTTGAAAGTAAATACATTTCTTGGAGGGGAATCTGGTTTTAGCAATAGCGACCATTTGTTGCTGACTCAATGGCCGTTGCTGTAATATTCGGGCTCAGCCCCTTCGTTGCTACGGTGAATGATTTTGATTTAATGCACTTTGATTTTGAGGTTTGGTTTAATGCACTTACGTAGAGGTAAAACTGGAATTTTGGAAACATGTCTCAGCAATGCATTTTTAATAGTTAAGAGCTCAGTGGACCTTCATGCCACACTTGTTTCTCTTCGTTCACTACAGTGGATGACCTTTTATCCTTTGCTTCACAATCTACCATTGCTTGCCTCAGGAACTTTTTAGATGCAAAAGATGGGCTTTCATCGTTTTAAAAGGAGAAACTATGCAATTACATACCATGCTTAATACAGAAATAAATGTTTCACAGAATTGGAATAAAACATCTCTTTCAGCTCAATTCACCTCCAAGGTTGTTGTTCTTGTGGGAGAATAGAAGGAAAGTGTATTAAATATGTTTTCTGCCTTGAGTTATTTGTAATAATAATAAAGTGTGTGTATGTGTACACATATAAATAAAAAAATAAAACAAAGTAAAGAAACCATACTGGTGTTTTACACTAAAGAGTCATACAATGTATACAAGCAATATATATAAGCATTAACAATATTGGACAGTTTGTTTTAAGAAGGACCCAATACTGTGTCTTCAAAAGCAGTTTTAATGCATGATTTTTCCAAATACATAGAAAAGAGCAGAAACTGCATTCCATCCTCTTATGAGGTGTCGGTGCTTGGGAGGAATTTTCTTTGTAGCAGGCCAGCTGAGATGCTTGTCCTGTTTTAAAGAATACCTAAAGCTGGAACAGGCCATTTAAAACTCAAAACAAGTCTCTACAAGATTGTCAGAGAAAGTCTGAGTACTCCTTTTATCAGCAACTCCCATGTTTTCTAATGTCAGTAGCAAATTCTGTGTATGAAATGGCTACTGACCAAACAAATGAGCTCTTTGGGCTTCTATACAGGACTATGGCTGCTTCCATAAATCTGGAAAATAAGCTGGATTCCTGGGTTTTATGTACCCTTCCAGTTAGATCCAGCAGAAGAGACATATTCTGGGTCCCATTCATTGGGAACAACAGTAGGGAGACATCAGGAGATCCTTTTCTGTTGTGGCACCACCCTATAGCACATCATGACATCAGAAAGACTCACCTCAACCCTGATCTTCCATAAACCTTTGAAAACCTGGAAGTGTGGGTGAGCCTGTTTTTTGGTTGTATTAACACTATATTGTTATTGGCCAGTTTTATAATGGGATGTGGGAATGACCTTGGGAGACAGGAGGAAGAGCCACAGACTATGCAACAGTCAGATAAGAAGCTACTGATCCTGCAGCAAGAAAGATGTGGCAAACACCTCAGAAGGGACCCTCCTTAGTTTCTTTCCTTAAAGGCAACAGGGGAGATATTTTACAGATGTGCAAGATTCTGTTAATATAATCTTACCATCAAGTTAGAACTAGTACTTCTGGGTGCGCTTCCTGTCTGGACTACCTTGCAAAGCTGAGTTTTTCTTCCTGGCTGCTATTTATGTGCTTCATAATTTTGATACGCTGCTTTTAAGCATTGGTAGTTGCTGAGGGTCATGTATTTGAGATGGAAGTGGCAAGTAAATTAAATAAGCAGGCCATCTTGACAGACTGCCCTGCCACCTGATGCTTAGTAGAGGGAGCAGTGAGATTTTCAGAAGGGCAGAGGGCCAAAATATTCAACTTTAGTGAAAAAATATTTAAACAAAATTTAGTGAAGGTTTAGTTTATTCAAAAGAAAACTATCACACTGGCAGAATTTGGCCATCCAATCCCAGGGTCTGTTAAACTGGCTCTCAGTGACAGCACATTCTGCTTTCTCTCTTAGCTGTCTCAGAAGTCTAGAGCAGCAATTACTGATCAGACTTCAGGAATGAATTGCTTCACTTTGTCCATCTTCAACAAAGAAACCGAATCTTATGCACTGCTCCTACTTTTTTCAGCTGGGCTCACGGAGGAAATGCCTAGTAATTCTCCATTTTTTAATATATCTAATCACGCCAACTGCAGCACTTCAAATATCCTTTTATGAAGGTACCATCTTTCACTTGTAGCCTCTGTTCCAATTATACTAACAAGCATATACCCAGGAAACTTTCAAGTAAGACTTTATTAATACAAATTTCAAACAGATGGGATTCTTGGCCTGAGAATTCTTCATAGAATGACAGATTAATAATCTCGCTTGAGAAAGAAACTGCTTGCCAGAAGAGTTTATCTATAAACAGAAAAGAGTTTGAACTCAGTTCATACTTAATTGAATGTTTCATTTACAGATTCTCCAATTCTGTCAGTTGTGGATTGCTTCTAGTCTCCTCCTTCCTGTCTTGACATCAGCCTTTAAAACTCTTGTAGAGGATTTGTTAATTGTTAAATTTAACACTGTGGTCCTGTGATAACAATTGGTATGATTTAATTCAATAAGACTGATCTTCTCAAGTTCACACTGCAACTCACAGCAGGATTTTAAATTTCACCTTGCAACTCACAGCAGGATTTTAAAGTATTCATTTTGGAAATATTTGAAACAGATTCACAAAACAGGTTTCAAATAATATTTTAAAATTACAGCTCTCTATAATACTGGCAGAAGATAATAATAAACACCATCTTAAAGTAATAAACACCATCTTAAAAGAAATATCCTCTCCTGTGAGGGTAGGAAAGATTTTTCATCTAAGGTGGTCTGTTGAAACCAATGCTTGATTCAGGTAATAGATTGAAGCGGCCATTAAAATGAACCTCTAGTGCAATATTTCTCTAATTTGGCAACTTTAAGATGTGTGAATTTCAACTTCCCATGCTCTCTAGGGAATTTTGAAGTTCACATGTATTAAAGTTGACAAGTTTGAGAAACTTTGCTGTAACCCAAACGAGATGGAAATCTCTAATTTGCTGCTGCTTATGCCTGTATAGCGGATGCCAGTTTTAAGTGGAATTAATGAAAGTTGGTACAACCAGCCCTCAGTGGTTTGGATTGCTTTTGACTACACTTAGCTGGTTCACCAACTGCAATCCTTGTTATCAAAGTGGTTTATCTGCAATGGTTTACTTTCAAGTAACTTCTGAAAGGGATGACAGCATTGCTGCTTTTGAAGAGAACTCCTTTTTCAGCTGAGAGAATGTCATTGCCAGTTGCATCCACTGCTCTTCCAGTCCAAACTCTTGGTAAGCTCCCCCACTATTCACCAATATAAAGCACAGTTTCATAGTATTTTAATACATCAAAATACATAATGAAAACCTGGCTCATTAACACCTATTTCGCACATATACTACAGCCAAGGAATTGATTTTTAGCCATAATGCTGGCAGCAAGTATTTGTGCAATATTGTTTGCAAGCAAGCACCTGAACCAAACAAAAACCATCTAAACATCCCCCACCCTCGTTACAGATATTTACACGGTATATATTTTTACTTAGCATACAATTTACCTGTTCATTCTGGATGAAATTCATCTTCAGATTAGCCGTTAGTGCCTAATTGTGGAGTTTTTTTAAAAAACACAAAACATGCAGTGAAGCATTAAGCAATGCAGATTAAGGCAAAGAAATTGGTGCAAGCACACAAGGCAGAATCACCATGCAGTAATAAACAGTGCCAGTTAAAATTAAATTACACCCTCAAACAAGCTAATAAGATGCACCAATTAGTGGACAGATTAAAAATGCAATCATTTTCTGTTCTATGCAGCATTAGATTCCTCTCTGTTATTTAACAATATAATTGCAAACAAATATGAAGTAGCTGCTTTTGCTTTCTATGAACAGCTCTGTTAAAATTAGACAGTATCTGAGCTTTGCAGAAAACCACATGGGATCTATTTACAGAAGTCTGAGGCAGAAGATTCGACAACTGCTGCTGCTGCTGACATAGCTATCAATGAGGATTAATCACAGCGGTTATAAGAAAGTATCCTCCTGTGGAGGCAGGATTCTATTGAATACTGAGTCTTAGGTGACTAAAATTTTTGCTTTTGTGCCCAGGATGTGGGTTTTACAAAAGGCCATCCTCAGCAGTCTGATTAACCTAATACTGGATTAATTCAGCAGTGCTGTCCATCTCACTCCATTCAACCAGGCTACAACCTCAAGAACCTCTCTAGTGTCAAGTCTGCATTGCATGACCACTGGGAGTTTAAAAACACAGCTGTCAGTCCCAAAGAACCAAGAAAGACATGTAGAGTTCCTTCTGAGCAATTTCCTTTATAATTCCTCTCCTATAAACAGAAATCTTGCCAAATTAAGGCAGCTCTTTGCATCACTACAGATACATTATGAGAATTGCGAGGGAGGAATCTTAATTTTCTTTCTTGCTACCAAACTATCTAAGCTTTGCTATCTCTTTGCCCTCTGGAATGCAGCCCCTCCCTCTTGGGAACCCAGACTATATTCCACCACAACCGCAGCGTGCCTGAGTTCACAAGCCCTCTTTGCACTTCTTCAAGTCCTCAGGACAGAGAAAATAATAAATAATCAAAACCTAGGGAGACATCTGCCAATACTTACAGAGCTGCAGCACCAGAGATAATCTCAATCAGTTCCTTGGTGATGACAGCTTGGCGAGTGCGGTTGAATGACAGGGTCAGCTTGTCAATCATCTCAGCTTCAAAAAGGAAAACAAACAAGAAAGCAGAGGAGACAAATAATGAACAGGAAAGGTCTGGACTGTTCCTTTATTAATCAGAGCCTTTTCTGAATACTGTGAACTGCTCAAGAATGTTGCAGCATTAAGAATTCTGCTAGCCATTACTTGAGCAAATGCTAATATCCATTCTTCTCTTTCTCCTCAGAATATTCAGTTCTGAAGTTATTAGAAGCAGAGTCACTATATGAGATGGGCAGCTATGTCAATGTGATAGACAGACAGACAGACAAACAGACAGGATAGCTATCCTACCTATCAGCAGATTCCATGGTGGTAATACAATCCTCTTCCCTGATTGACATAACCAGTATGCTCTCAGGTAATATGTATATAGATTCTCACTATACACCTGCATTCATTCCTGATTGGTGCTTCCAGGCCAGTATAGATAGTCCTTGATCTATGACTGCAATTGAGCCAGGAGTTACAGTGTTAAAACGTTGTGGTTGTTAATGGGTCACCACATGACGGATTCATTTTTTTCATCTTTTTTTTTTGAGATGGTTATTAAGCAAGCACCACAGACATTAAAGCAAATCCATTTTCCCTAATGGGCATGTTTTTCTAGAAAACGGCAGTAAATGCCAGAAACTAGCAAAATTTTAAAACTTGCAGTCACATGACTGTAGGTCGCTGCAAACAACTGTAAAGGTGAGCTGGTTGCCAAGCATTCAAAATTTGACTACGGGAGCAGCAGTGGTATGTGTGTGTAGAGTTGTCGCAATTTCAGATGGTCACTAAGCGATCAGTCATAAGTTGAGGACTACCTCTAAGCATCCAACCCAATGATGCTCATTTCACCAAGGAATCTGCCAATCTAAACAAGATTATTACACACTAATCTGCCATCTTGGAATCTCCTGAAGGGAAGATTCTGCATGTATGTTGAGATCAGAGGGTAAATCTACGGCTTTCCAGATGTTGCATCAATTCCCAATATCCCAATTCCCACCCAGAATGGATAATGATAAGAAATTAAAAGAACCACAGCCCAATATCTGGTACTGAGCAAAAGGCCAGGGCATTTTAAAGCAACAAAAAAGGCTCCTTTGAATTCTACATTTAAGGCATGGGGAGGAGTAACATTAGGTTAGTCTATAATTGGGCTATGAAGTTGCCTGGTTGCATTCAAGGATACTTGAAAGAACATATAAAAACACTGTATGTAATTGAGGTTTTAGTAATATCCTCGAGATGAGTTGGAATTGGAACTCCCCAACTTCTCAGCCAAGAGGTTCCAGCTCCAACTGTATGGAAGTTCTCAGAGGGATACTCCCAATATATCTGGAGGCTATTAAGAAGAAGGGGTTGATATAACAGCAAATTCTACCTGAAAACTCCCTTGCATGAAGCATCTGCACCACTCAGAAACAGGACTGCTTCCAAAGTATTAGTAAGGTTCTATTTCTTGGATTAGTGTTTCTTGGAAACTCCAGCTGGGGCAGGATATGGTGGCCCCAATGCTAACTAAGGGGTGAGAGCAGCTTCAGTGCTGTAACACTTGTATTACAGGTGTGTATTGATTGCCAGAGTGCTTCCCAAATGCTGGTTTTGACTTAAAAAGCCCTAAATGGCTTGAGCCATGTTAATTATGGGATTGTCTTCTCCAAGTAGAGTCAGCCCACCCAAGAAGCAATGTGGAAGATCCCTATTCTCCTTAATTACAGAAATGGGGTTTGTGGTGATTAAGGTGCTGGCCTAGAAACTGGGCACATGGTGGCACGAGCGGTTAAGATGCTGGGCTTGTTGGCCAGAAGGTCAGCAGCTGGGCAGTTTGAGACCCAAGAGCCACTGCATAAAGGGGTAAGTAAGCTCCCATTCTCTGCCTAGCTCCTGCCAAGCTAGCAATCTGAAAGCAAGTAAAAATGCAAGTAGATAAATCAGCACCACCTTTGGTGGGAAGGTAATAGGGTTCCATGTTCCTTGGTATGTAGTCATGCTGGCCACACGGAAGCGTCTTTGGACAATGCAAACTCTTCAGCTAGGAAACAAGAGATGAGCACCACCCTCTAGAGTCAGCCACGACTGGCAGAGGAAACTTTTACCTAGGAACCAGGAGGTTGTGAGCTCTAGTCCCGTTTTAGGCATAAAGGACAGCTGGGTGACTGATCACCAGGAGCCAGTGAGTTCTAGTCCCTCCTTAGGCATGAAAGCCAGCTGGATGACTCTGGGCCAATCATTCTCTCTCAGCCCAACCCACCTCACAGGGTTGTTGTTGTGGGGAAAACAGGAGGAGGGAGGAGTTTTGTATATCTGCCACTCTGAGTTACTTGTCAAAGTAATAAAAATGGGATTTTAATAATCTAATTAAAAAGAGAGCTTTCCTTCAGCTCAAGCAGTGTTTCTCAACCTCAGCAACTTTAAGATGTCTGGGCTTTGACAGTGTGCTTGCTGTTGCTGAGGTTTGGAAACACTGAGCTAAACCATTCCTTTGGAATACTCTATCCCTGGGGTCCAAGAAACCAAGATATAATATTTTGTCTGTTTTTTTATTTTCTTGTTTGTAATGGTTACATCTTTTTGACAGCTCTGTTGTTTTAAACTGATTGCTCTTAGGATATTTCTAATTTTTGTGCAAGCCTCCCAGAATTGGTCCTGATTCACTCACTTCATCAAATCTTTTAATCTTGCCTCCCCTGACCACTAGGATCTCCTTCTATATTTAAGAAAAGAGCAAGAGTAGACAACATGTAAAACAAATTTTGCTTCCATTATCACTCAGACCGTTTGCTTATCTCTCAGCAGTTTCTATTCTTACTGTTATTTTTTTACATGAGGGAGAAAAATTCCCTGGAATTTCACTTACAGGCATTTTTGCTGGCATTATCCATAGCAGTCATCCGAGCGCTCTGCTCACTCGTTGTAGACTCCTTCAGTGAGTAGAAGATGATGTTAGCCAATGTGAACTCCTGATAGTTTCGCAGGATATCTTCATCGATATCATCATAGATACTAATGCTTTCTGTAAAAGCAGTTGACAGTTGGTATACCTCATTCCTTACAGCCTTAAAAATATATTATGTATGAGAGAGGGATAGCACCACACATTTGCTCTATCATTTAAACACTGCTTCAGATTACTAACCATTTCAATACATAGAAAAGTCTTAAATGCTTTTGCATTTACTAAAAATTAGAAGATCGTTCAGCACTTTCATCTTTAATTCTAAATAAAGAACATACAGGTAATTCTTGACTTATAACTGTAATTGCACTTTTCCAGTAGCACATACAGTAACTTCAGATTATTTCACTTGCAGGCTGAGAACAAGAGGAGGATAACACAGCGTAATGATGGGGAAAAGGCTGGACTATCACATCTTCTGCCTACTTTGATGTATAGTCTTTTGTGAAGGCTCTTCTCTGAAAGTGGACTCCTGGACCATTTCAAAGAGGGATGAAGGGCTGGAGTTATCTACTCACTAGCCATTTTCAAATCTTGGACTTACCAGCACCAGAAACTGCCTCAAGAGAATAAATTGGTTTTTCATCAGTCTTATAGGAAATGACAGACCTGAAAGGAGAAGAAAAAAACAAATCATTTTGAATCATACTGACTTATTTGCTCCAGGTTCAGAGAGAATATGCATACATTATACATCACTGTTCCCCTACAAATATTAAGATCATCTTTTCAAGCAGAGACCTATTTCTGAAAAAAAAACCTAAAATAACCTATTGATTAGCAAGAGCTAGAAATAAATTCTAGCAGGAAATAATTTCCTTCAGCCACAGAAGTAACTGACTTATTTTGAGTTGTTTCTTTGGTTGAATTCCCTAGAACATTTTACTCTTAATTAGAATAAGTCAGACCAACGAGTTGCTCTCTCTTGAAACAAGGAAACCTAGACTTCAGAAGAAATGGTTAATTCTTACCTGAACCGATTGTAGATAACAGAGCCTTCATCAAACTCGTATCCAGAATTCAGCAGCTCCAGAGCAATGATCGACGCATCTCCAAAAGTGGGGGGCTTCCTTCCAACTTCTTTGAAGGTCAATAGGAAGTTCTTTCCATGAGTCCTAAAAGTAAGAACAACGCTGGGATGGCACATGCACAAAATTTTATCATGATTAAAATTATTAAAATTAAATTATCAAGAAACACTCAAAAATTGTATTATTTACTCCACTGATATGCTGGCAATCTCTCTAGGAGGTTTACAATCATAAAAACATCAAGGTAGAACATTAAAACAATAAATATATAACACTAACATTGATAAAATGGACAGGATTGGGGGGGAGAACAAGATGCACATGGAACATCTTAGTCCATTAGCCAACTCTAGAATGATATTCCACCATTGGGGCCCCAGGCCAGTTGGCAGAGCCAAGTCTTCAAGCCCTTTTAGAAGGCCAAAAGGATGGATGTAGATCTTATCTTGGGGGGGTGAGGTGTTCCAAAGAATGTCAATTGCAGGAGAAAAGGGTCTTTTCCTGGATCTCACCAGCTAAAATTCCTTGACTAATGGGATCCAAAGAATCCCCCTTCTGCTGGCATGGGTAGGGCAGGTCAATTGGGACTGATACCTAATGCGACAGCCAGACTCAAGATACAGATAATCCTCTATAGACAACCATAACGGAGCCTGCCCATTACAGTTGTATGTCATAATAATCATAAAATGGGTTGGTCATGTGATCAATCTGATTCTATGAGTTTTTTTGCAGTGGTTATTAGATGAATCACCATGGTCGGTAAGCAAACCAATGGTTTGTTATAGGTGCAGTTTTGCTGAAACTGGAAGTGCTGTTTTTTTGGAAAAATCATTGTAAAAATAGTCATCTGACCGCAAGACACTGCAAACAGCCATGAATGCAGCTGTGTTGCCAAGCACCCTAAGTTCGGTCATGGGACCTTGGAGGAGGTATGACTGTCGGAACTTCAAACCCCAAGGTAGGTCTGTTGGAACTTCAAATGGTCACAAGTCAAGAGCTACCTGTATTTTGATTAAAAATTTAAGGGTCAGATTATCCACAGATGGGTTTATACATGATTATATAGAAAAAGTA
>JANHZU010005142.1:30844-45726 GCA_032468055.1 Acrochordus granulatus | reverse complement strand
TCCTTTCCTTTCCTTTCCTTTCCTTTCCTTTCCTTTCCTTTCCTTTCCTTTCCTCTCCTATCCTCTCATCTCCTCTCATATCCTCTCCTTTCCTATCCTCTCCTTTCCTTTCCTCTCCTTTCCTTTCCTTTCCTTTTCTCTCTCTCTCTCACACACATCTGTCAATATAGGAAGAAAGAGAAAAAAAACTAACAATTTGCAAAAAAGGTCTTCCAATTTCAGTGGTTAAATCTGTTGTTCCAAACCTGACACTTTTTACATTATTGGACTCCGGCTTTCTTTATTCCCATGGAAGAAGGTGTGTTTGTGTGTAGGAGCATGTGTGTGGATGTCAAAAGAGTCAAGATGGCATCTTTGACTCCAAGCCTTCCCTTTTTCTATATACATTGCCAAGCTCCATGTTGGAGAAACTTGGCCTAAATATGAAGCAGCAGGCTTTTTTTTTGGAATCATTTACAAAATGAATTGTAACAGATTACTAAGTCTGACTAATATCTTACTTCTTTCCAGGATATGGAGCATGACATTGTGCTGATGGCTAACACTGTTGTTACAAGAGGATGCTGACTTTTCTGGTATCAAGGAAGCAAGATAATTTGACATGTTCTCTCTGCATATCCAATCATATATTCCAGAAATCCTAGGAATGGGCAAGATATTCTGGCAAAGGTGACAGGCAGCTTTCTCAGCTCCGTGATAAACTTCCACAAAGTCCTTGGAAGAAGCAAAAGCATTAAAATGCCTTTGGGAAATAGACTTTCAAAATACCTGCCAAAAACTCATTGACAGCTTGAGGTGAGTCAGTATCTCTCTCATTTATATTCTGCTAGAAATAATTTATTAAAAAAAAACACCTTGCATTCTACATACAGTATGACATTTCCTGGTAAGACACTATATTTTCTCTTTGGGTTACAGCTCAACATAATAGACAGTCAATACATTTCTGTATTAGACAGGGAGTTGGATTAGATGATCTCCAAGATCTATTCTATGATGCTGATAATTCTTAGAGCAGTCCAGAGTAGCTGTTTTAGAGCTCACTGCTCAAAATCCTTATTTGTGATAATATAAATGAGAAAACTTTGGTCTGTTTAAGAACTCAAGTTATACAGTGCTAAAATAACTACTGGTTGGTTATAAGCTATCTCACTGCAGGCTGTACCAGCTACACTTTCTGAACTTCCTTCAAAGGCAGCTGCAGTTGCCCACTGTTGTAATCTAATCTGGAGATTACTGAGTTTCTGAAACTCATAATAGTTTCAAAGTCATTGGGGTAACTAATGAAAAGCTCCAGGCACTGAGTAACCCTACCTCTTCTGACATCTGGAAGCTCATGAGTTATGCCATAAACCCCTCTGCCTTCACAACAATGGATCATGTTTATTCTTTTTGATGAAATTGCTGGCATTTGCACCATTAGCTTTTTTGGAAAAGAGATTTTCCTCTAAGTCATTCATTTCTTAAGTTGGGATGGTCTACTAAAGTAGCAGATATGAGTTATCTGTGGCTGTCCAGATGTTCTGAAATGACAATACCAGGAAAAGACAAATCAACAAAAAGTTCATCATCCTTTTTTCTACAGATCAGTATTGATATTGCTTTGAGAAGAAAGGGGGAAAAGAAAGAAGGAAAGATTCGAAAGATGCAATATCTGAATAAATACGCCTTTAACAACATATATGATACCAAATCTGAGGCAGAGCTGATTTTGCATATACCTTAGCTTCCAGCCTATCTGAAATAGTGTTTGCAAAACAACTATTAGTAGACAGAAGTGTTGAAATTGGTAGGCTAAAAATATAAAAATAAGGCATTTTGAGAAAATGGAGGCATTACTATGCCGAAACCAAGATAAGAAGAGACAAGCAATACAAATACTAAAATCTTAAGCTGGATTCACATAACATCCAAAAGAAGTTTGGGGATTTTGTGGTTCAGTGTGCTATGGGATTCGGCTTGGAAACGGGGATGAGCACCGCACCCTAGAGTCGGTCACGACTGGCAGGGTCTCCTTTACCTTTACCTTGTGCTATGGGAATTCAGCCACTGACTTATCATATTGAGTGTCCTAGGCATTGTATGGCTAATTTGGTGTATGAAGTTATTACATTATTAATTTTTATCCCACTTTCCCCCCAGAAACTTAAAGGCAGTTTACAACAGCTTATTAGGTCAGACTGAGAATGAGACTGGCCTAGAGTTACCCAGTAAGTTCTATGGTCAAGTGAAGACTTGAACTTAGATATCCTTGTTTCATGTCCAATTATTATATTCCATCTTGTGGTGGGACCAGGAGATCAAGAAAGGAATATATTATTCTGATCTACACATGTATAGCAAAATCTACCTGGAGTAATGCAGACAAATAGAAATGGAGGAACCAGCTGCAACCATCTCCCAGGGTAAATTGACTGCTGGTCCTACTCAAGCCAATTAATCTGGAGAATCCCTATTGAACATTTGAAATCAATGCAGTTTCTGACCATCGATCTTCCACACTAGACAAGCCTGGATATTCCTTTATTATTCTAATCAAGAGGACTACAAACTTTCTGATAGCTGGTTTACCACTACCATGGGAAACTCCCCCATCCATATTTTCACTCCTCTAAATGGAAAGAGATGATAGTTAGGAGGTCCAAGTTGGAAAGATCTGTGCCTACCAAAAGAACAATTTGGAGTCACTTGAAATCGAGGAATATTGAAGAGGAAGAGCATCCCTGCAAACCCTTTCTCCCCACTGTAGGTTCAAGAGGAACCCGAAATATTTCCCCTGGGTTTCAAAAACCACTCAGGCTTTGGAGAAAGGAGAGAATGAAGTGGAAGATATCCAAAGCTTTTTTTTTCTATCTTGACTGGAGAGCTTCATTTATGAATAGCTGATGCTGATATCTTAAATCCTAACAACAGATCGCTACCTGTTTTGAGAAGAGATATAGAAGGATACTTACAAGCAAGTGTCTTATTTCCATTTCCGAAAGGTCACATTTCTATTGAGTAGATGCAATTGTGTACACTGACGCCACTTTCCCCTGCCATCCTGCTGTTTACTCCATGATCAATATCACAGTCTAGACTTGAATGTCTTTGGAATCTTATTGCAGCTTAATTTCCCACAAGATCAACTGGACCTGGCTGAAATTGCTGTGATCGGCAACCCTGGAAAACAACAACTACATAAAAAAGGAACCAGAATGGCAAATGCCTTTGCAGCACAATTAACACAGCCCACTGCAGGTTGGCGTTTTCATCACTTTTCAGGAAGAATTAACCTGTCACATTTCTCTATTATCGGTTCTGTTCGGGAACAAAAACAGAATCATTTACAATTTTTTCAGACCACTTTCTGGCCTTATAACGATGCCTTGCGTAAATTTAGTTACTGGGATAAATTTGGGATTCTGTCCTCGCTGCTTCCTGCTCCCATCACCCCTTGTAAGTTTTAATTACTTGATGGCTAGTTCCTTTCGGCCCACAGTGACCAGATTGATTGTAGAAGCTTTCAGCTGAAATGTTACATTAGAGGTTGAAGTAGAAAAAAGATAATAAAAATAATAGGTTGAAATAAAAAGATAGTAGGAAAATAAAATGTTAAATATACTTGTCTGGAAACACAGGCAATCAGAAACAAAGACAGGTTGTCAGAATAATAATTTGTGCACAGCAGAGAAGATGGTACCAAGAAAAAGAATCAGAGATGCATTCATTCTGATGGTTGGTTTCTATCTTCCATGTCTGCAGAATATAATATCAATCCATGACTTAATATTAAGCTGTGTCTGTTGCTTATTTCCAACACCTTCCTCATGCCTGCTAAACCTCCCCCATTTTTTGAGAGCAAGGGGAACATGGACAAGTTGATAGGCTGTCTCCATGGTGGCCCCATGCTTTCAAACTCCTAACTACCACTGGTTCGTAAAACTTCCTTCCTGGTTTTTACTAAGCTTTCAACCCTTGAAAAGTTTGATGGGTGTCAATCTGTTGGGAGAGATGTGATTTATTATTGTTGATTTATTGTTTTTATTCCTCTTTTCATTGCACTACTGCATGTATCCCTTTAACTGGTTATAACCCTTCCAAAAGTCTTCTGACTTGGATAGGCTATAACAACCACAAAATAAATAAATAAATAACTGTAGGGCATACACAAACATACAAACAGCCCTGTCCAGATCAGGGAAGAAAATTATTTGCCTGGGAGAAGGACAGTTGAAGGCATGGCATTTACTTTCTCACTTCCACAAGTCCCTAAGATGATACCAGATTCTTTATTGACCAAGCATGGTTAGACAAGCAAGGAATTTGTCTCCGGTACAGCAGTTCTCAGTATACTTGCAAGACAACAATAAATAAAATAATAACAAACAAATAAACAAAATTATGTATTCATCAATAAAGTGTGCATCCAAAGTATGCAGCCAATAAAGTATTAGTATGAATCTGATCAGGGATCTGGATCAGTAACCCTACATCCAATCTATGGTTAGATTCCTCATTTATTTTCTTCCAGAAATATCTCTACTGAGAATTTCCATGGGAAGCCAGTTCCTGAAGATGTGGGAGCAACTTGGTTTAAAAGTGATAGAAATCACAAATCTGCAGTTCTATTTTGAGGGCATTGGGTTTTTCATTTCTCAGTGTGAACCAACCCATTTGGGATCAAAAGCAATACTTTATCAATCAAAGGATTCAGGGCAGTAAATATAGACTTTCCCATTTTTATCTTTTTCATAATCCTTCAAGATAGGTCTGGTTTAAAAAGGGTCATCACCCAGTTACCTTTAAGGAAGGACTTTCAGCTCTGGTGTCCTTCAAAGTATTCAATCTCCTATTCACTGTACTCAGGAAGAAAATCTTTTAGTGACTGAGAAAAGGAGCATAGTGATTAATTTTGGAAGGTCACAGTGGATGCCCTATTTTGGAAGGTCACAGTGGATGTCCTGCTGTGGGTAACATAATGGCACTTATAGTATTTTAAAAATAATAGAAAATTTTTGGTCAACATGACGATGAAAAGTTTGGACAATGCCTGTTATATAGTAATATGCTGAATTCTTTGCCCAACTGTTATTTGCAGAAATGAATAGGAGTTTTCTAATTCCTCCTCCCCCAAAGAAAACCCCTCCAACCAACATGTGCCCATCAAGTGACAGCAAAGGACTGGTGCCTTTTGGATGAACATATTAAAAATTACAATTAATTCTGAATATTTGTCTATAGATATACATCTGAATTTTGGAAACAAGCCTGAAATATACAAAAGATCCCTTGTGAGCCGGAAATAATGTTATCTTATTGGACAACAGTCTCATAACTACCATATCCTGACACATTTCACATCCGCTCATGTGTGCGTATAGTTTAATGAACTTTTCATCTTTTTCCAGTGCTAAAGCCATGGTCAAGAAAACTCATTCTGGTGTGCTGGAACAATTGCTGTGACATACCAAATTGGATCTTAAGACTTATTCACTCACAGTTGAACGGGCTTAAAAAACAGATCCAGAATCAGGCAGTTAGGGCAGATGGTTCTCAGAAAAGCACCTTTTTAATGCTTATTAACATTTGTGTTTTGGTACCATTTAAAAAAGAAAATGAGAGAGAGAGAGACGGTTTGCCAAATTGCCATTTTTTCATTTGAGATGATAGACAGACAGACAGATAGATAGATAACATAGAGATAGATAGAAAGATAAGATAGGGCAGATATAGATAGATGGACTGCAGTCAATGAGTCATGAAGAGTCGGATACAACTGCATGACTAAACAACAACAAGAAGAAGTATGGATGGAGGATAGATGGTAGGTACTGTAGGTAGGTAGGTCGGTAGGTAGGTAAACAGACACACAGATAAATAAATGTTTTGAGGATTCCATAAGTAGGTAGCATGGATAGACAGATGCATAGCATGTAGAGATAGATTAATAGATAGAAATTATGTAAAACCTTGAACCAATTTTCTGTGATCCTTTCCTTAGATTCTAGGCTGAGAATTCCCTTGGAGGACTCTTAATGCTAGGGGTAACTAGAGTATGCAGATCACACCAATCACATCACATATTAATCATCTCTCAGTCCTTTGCATAATGTTGCTACCCCAGCAAATATGTCTGCAGGATAAAAAGTCTTTAGTCAGAATGACAAAAGCAGTGTTGTATTGTCACAATACAACTCCATCCTCTGTGTATGCCCATGTAACATCATGATGCATTGACCAAAGGTTTGCTGCTTGTACAGTAATGAACAACACTACTTTCACTGTTTCTCTCTGACTCATCCACTGATGCTTCTTTGCATACGTAAATAATTATTTCCACTACAGAACTCTGTTCTCCCAGAAAGGAGCTTCATTTTTAATAAGCGAGATTTTCAATGTGCAAATATTGCTGAAATATGTTTAATGTAATTATTGGATTTATATCACATCTTTCCTCCAGGACATTGTAAAGAGCACTATCCTTCAAACTCCTCATAGATCTGGCCATGATTGACCACCACTGAGCTTCCCTGATGCAGTGTGGATTGCATCTGGATTTTCCTCATCCTAGTCCAAAACTTTCACCATAAACAAAATGTACAGTACTTTCATAGCTTGCACATCTTAATGAAAAAAGTTGCTTCAAGTATCCATTGTATAAGGGACAAGAGACCTAAGATTTCCAAACGTTGACATATTTTCATATATGCGACTTGTGGGGGATGACAGCTAAATCTTAAGAACATCTAAAGAACTGCAGATTCCCCAAACTTGTCATCCTGCATACAAGACATGTCTCTGAGATTGTAACTTTTGAGATCATCCTCACATCCCCTACAACACCACAAAGATACCTTCTTAACCTTCCTAACGTTGTCCTCATGCCTATTCCAGACCATCTGTCCACAGTGTTCTAGTAGGAAGTTATGTTGTCTCTCTTGTTCTGATGTAAGCCTAGTCTTTCAATCTGACTAGTTTTGACTGCAATCTTTTTCTGCCATCCTGGGTATTGGCCAGATCGCCCAGTTACAGAAGACAATCTCCTTTCCCCATCTCAGGCCACATTAAACCCTAAAGGACAGCACTGATCTGCTCATTCTAGAGGCAGAATAAGGCCAGGCTATCAGGACAGCACCAAATATGCCAGCATACTTTTTTTTGTTGGCTCAAAGATTGGAGGAAGACACTAACATGGTTGTGAGGATAAGGTATGAAGCTTAAGACAATTTAGGCACATTCACAATAGGTGTTACATCTCATTAAATTAAATGAGTGTGGCTTCTGATCAGACATATATGTGTGTTGTTTCCAATTCCAGTTGTTTCCAATTCAGTACATAACAACAACTTGTTTACACGTTTAAGTCAAGAGCTTTGTGAGCTTTAATACCATTGATTGCCCTTTGCTACAGTGTAAGGAAGTCCAGTCTGAAAAGAGGATCAGAACTATGTGTAGTTTTTGTTTTATTCTAGTTAAACTACATCTAACCCAATATTGTTCATTGCCAACACTGACCCATTGTAGAATGTCATCAATTTTGTTTCTGGGGATATCTGTCCTGTGGGAATGGACAAGGGGAAGAAGTGACAAAATATTACATGTCTTCTATGCTTGCATCCAAAGACAGAATAAGTACAACAAGGTGGGGTTTGTATCATGTTGTCACTACATGTGGGTCCTCGTGGTTTCCAGCACAAATCTTAGTTTAAATTTTTTTTATGGGCAGAGAAGTTGGGTGGACATGTCTTCTGAGTTTCTGTAGATGAAGGAAAGATGGTCCAATAGTTTTTCCAGAGCCTGAGCCTCAGCACCTCTGCGATGAGAGAGAGAGAGAGAGAGGAAGGAGAAGGAGAAGAATGATAAATGGATCATATTCAGCATACTGGATTTACTTGACTGTTCTAGCATTTCCAAAAGTTAATTTTCCTCTCTAATCCAGGACATACAGAGCTTCCAAGCAAAGTGATTACACTGCTGGTAAACAACAAATACCCCTTAATATATGCATATGGATATATAATGAGTGTGTTTGTGTGTGTGTGTATTTGCAACATTTATAAGCCTTCATTCTCACAATGAAATCTCTCTTTTACTTGAAATGTAGATTTTAATTTCCTTGGGGCAGAAGATTTAGCTGTTTTTCTTGCACTGGCCCAGGAACCATCAGATATGCATAGTACAGGGTATAAAAATTAATTGGAAAACATCCCAGGTTACTTAGTCAAAAATCTTTTCTGCCTTTCTCTTTCCCTTTCCTTTATTAAAGCAGCACAGTAAAAACTTGACCACCATCCAAAAATGTGGTGGTTTTTAATATTTAAATGCAACAGTCCATCTTTTATTAAATGATTTTTTTTAAAAAAAGTAATTAGACCATCCTTTAATCCTGAATCTCTTTATGGAGATGAATCTTATTTCCCTATATTTAAAAGAAGAGCTTTTAAAAAGAAAGATGTAGAGATCATTTACTGCTGCTCCTGTTGTAGTTTTTCTCAAAGATTTTTGCTTGTTTGTTTAAAAAAAGAATACTCTTGATATTATGGATGCATAATATGCAAATGTGCAACATCATTAAGATGCATTGGCTGCAAATCTCTTCTCTAAGGAGAGGAGAGGAGAGGAGAGGAGAGGACTGGAATGCAAACGAAACACAAAGTCAGCAAATTTATAATGGGTCTTTGTAGGAGCCAGCCCTTATTCAGAGTTTTTTCTCCCTTATTTATCCTTCACAGCAGCATTTGAAGTCTCTGGCTTGCTTTATTGCTATGTGCAAGTTTAGTGATAATAAAAATCCTCAAATGATAATCTGGACTAAAGTGCGCAGCCTTTTGGTGGAAAACTGTAGATCGGAACAAAGGTGGAAAGGACAAGCAAGCTTATTTTTCCAGTTGTTGTGGGTTAATGTATTTCCAGGTTTGTTTGTTTTTTCTTTGTTACATCCTGCCATTCATTCCACACACCCTTATTGATGTTATTGGACCACCCTTCCCCCCACACACGCAATCTACAATTCAGTGAGCTAGTAAAAACAAAAGGTATCAAACTGTGAGCAACTTTGCTAAAAATACATATGACTAAAATCTCCGGAAACCTCCAATTCATGACCAGAGAAGGAAAGGCAAGCCTAGCTCTAGATACCACCACCATCTCCACATACTGGGGTTCAGTGGACAGAATTAAGGGGCAACACCAGATGAAAATAGAGGCTATATGAGTAATGGTTCAAGAAACAATGGGTGGAAGCTCATCAGAGGGAGATGAGGAAATAAGGAGGAATTTCCTGACAGTGAGAATGATTAATCAGTGGAACAGCTTGCCTCTTGGAGTTGTGGGTGCTCCATCGCTGGAGGTTTTCAAGAAAAGTTTGGGCAACCATTTGTATGAGATGGTATGAGGTTGAACAAGTGGTTTAGCTTGGGCAGGAGGTTGAACAAGAAGATCTCATAGGTCCCTTCCAGCCTTATGATT
The DNA here is from genome assembly GCA_032468055.1 of Acrochordus granulatus. Taxonomy (NCBI): domain Eukaryota; kingdom Metazoa; phylum Chordata; class Lepidosauria; order Squamata; family Acrochordidae; genus Acrochordus; species Acrochordus granulatus. The sequence goes on along the minus strand of JANHZU010005142.1, from coordinate 36,276 downwards.
CTATGGTTTCAAATCCACTCAGAAAGAGATCTGATTATTGACAATCAGGCAACACCATCTCTGGGTGCTTTCCATCATTCCTGATTCCAGGTTCCTCATGTGATTTTTGTAGTCATCATGATAGGAAAAAATCTGGCTCAATGGGATGAGTATGTGACATTATTCCAGGGAGATCTGATAATACCCAATTCCTAAACCTAATAGCATTAAGGAAAACTTATTTAAAATGTGATTTCTCCCTCTCCCTCTCTCTTCCTCACACACACACAGGCAAACACACAAACACAGAGTTTACTTTTCCTTGTATAAGTATCTGGTAGAAAGTCACAGTGTCATCACATGCATCATGATGTCATCACACAAATGAACTGTGAATCAGTTGCATTGTCGTGATGCAAATTCATGTGATACATCATTGATATGAAAAGGTCCTGTTTTTTTCTAGAGTGAATTGCTGTTAAATAACTAGCGTAGATATCTATGCCACATAGGATTGCAACAAGATTGGAAAAGGTCAGTTTATGTTCCAATCCCAAAGAAGGGCAATGCCAAAGAATGTTCAAACTACTGCACAACTGCACTCATTTCACATGCTAGCAAGGTTATGCTCAAAATACTACAAGCTAGGCTTCAGCAGTCTGTGAACTGAGCACAGAGACATCACCTTGCTGACAAAGGTCCGTATTGTCAAAGCTATGGTTTTCCCTATAGTAATGTATGGCTATGAGAGTTGGACCATAAGGATTTGAGCAGACTCCAGGAGGCAGTGGAGGACAGAGGCCTGGGTGCTGTGGTACATAGGATTGTGAAAAGTCAAACATAACTTAGTGATTGAACAATAAAAGCACAGGCATCTAATGGAAACCACAATGTTATGTTTGCCATGACAACCTTTGTTCCCTCTTCAGGCACTCAGGCACTCTAAACCATCATATTATGTTGTTATTCTCTGAAGATTTTCATGCTTAAGAAGGGAACTGTAAAATATGGTTGGAGAGAGAGAAAAAGAGAGGGCATAAAAAGCTATGGTAAGTTAGATAGGCATGTCACCTAGAAAAAAAATCAATCTGGGATAGGCTAAGAACGGGACTGAGAAAATTCAGAGGATTTTCCCAAGGACCATACGTGTTTGGTGAGTCTGGCTTGTCCATATGTGGCTGATCATGTAAAAAACCAGGGACATGGCAAGAAAAATATTTGCTGGAACAGGATTTGAAATGCAATTCAAATAAAGCAGTATAGCCCAAATCTTGCACCTCCAAAAGAAAGTTCTATCCCAAGCTGAATTGAAGAGGTGTTCCAAAGATAGTCCCCTCAATCCTTTAGCTGTACTTCAGATTTTTTATTGGCCAAGCATGGTGAAACACACAAGGAATTTGACTCTGGTACAGCAGCTCTCAGTATACTTGCAAGACAACAGTAAATAAAATAATAATATACCAAATAAATGAAGTTAGATATTCAACAATAAAGTGTGGATCAAAGTATGCAGCCAGTAAAAAGGGTATATTATAAAATGTAGAATTAGAACCATGATCTATTGATAAGTATATATGCACCTTAGACAGAACTTCTGGGTTAATTTAGAATTCCTTGTGTCCTGTCATATAGCATGAGAAGTATTCAGCTGAATGATGGCACGGTGGAAAAATTGTTCCTGTGTCTGGTTGTTTTGGTATGCAATACCCTTTAACACCGCCCAGAGAGAAGAGGTTCAAACAAATTATGTCCAGGGAGAAAGGGGTCTGCAGATTATCTTCCTTGATACGGTGCATGAGATAAAAGTCAGTGGTTGAATCCTAAACATCTCTACTTGCAACAGTTGAGAAGATCCCAGACTGGAAAGTCTGTCTGAGATCTTAATGAGCTATGACCAGGGCTAGACAGGCCAATGTGTTGATTCATTCTACGACATCCTTAGAGCATTTGCTTCATTGACAAACCCATTGACAGCTTTATTCTATTTGTTGCTTTGGCTACCTGACTGTTTCTCCCATCATCTGCCCAATTCATGCTTTTGTCCATAGCATACACAACATCCTGGACATTCATGATTTTCCTTTAATAAATGAAGTGGACAGAGATGGCAAGCAATTAACATTTCTGAAGCTGGCAAATGTTCAGGGCTCTTTGGCCATGCTTAATGGTTAATTTCCTCCTGGAAAAGAACTTGTGATGCCTTTGATTGAGAGGATATGACTAAGAGGAAACTATTTCCCAGCAGACCAAAGTGATTCAGGAGGGGGCCAGTTCTGGTAGCTGATCATTAGGAATGCACATTTTGGCTTTGGTCAGGCAGCAGTCATGAATGAGCTACAACCTCTTGATATTTGAACTGGGAGAAAGCTCATTGGATGTTCCAGTTCCATAGTGATTCAGCATGTGCTCACCCTCAGGTAATGGGCTATTAAAACCAAACACAATCAGCTGGTTTGTTTTCTGATATATCACATGAGAGCCAAGCAAGAGACGTATCCAAGCAAATGCACAGACACCGTGAGATGGATTCCTGCTATCTGCTGCGATTAAATGTGTGGAGGTAAAAGTGAACAGCTCACTCAAAAGAGTTAGCAATTTGATTTTAAAGCAGTCAGCCAGAGTGATTAGTGAGTTGCAACTCTGGCTAATCAAAATATAGATGGTATAAATAGATGAGGAAACTCAACTGGTATTTAGGAAGGGGAAGGGACTGATAATTTTTTTCCTCTACGATCATGATCTGCCAATCTGCTTCTGGGTATAATTCAAGGTGCTGGTTATCACCTTTAAAACCCTATATAGCTTGGGTCCAGGCTATTTGAATGACCACCTCTCTCTTATTACATCCACCCAGCTCACCAGGACAGGAAAGCAGGGTATGTTACAGGTCCCATCAGTTAGGGATGTACATCTGCTGGGACCATGAAAAACAGCCTTCTCAGTGGTGGTCCCTTCTCTATAGAACATAGCTAGGGAAGAGGGAAGAGAAAGAAGATTCAGCAACATCTAGGGTATGGGGAAGAGAAAGCCCAGGTTTGTGTATGCTAGTACAGATCAAAACAGAGTTGTGTATGGGATTCCATGTGTTATGGGAATCCAGCCTAAGATTGTTGAAAGGGGAAATGAAGGCAAGAGAAATAAGGAAATGGCTAATTGCTACAGAAGATATAGGGCACCCAGAAAGTACCTTGACCAGAGGTCTCTCATCTAATTGCAGAAATGCAGGATTACAAAGTTCTCAGCATTTTTTATCAGATCTTGACTCGGTTGGAATGCAGGCCAATTGTGGGTAAGGCAAGTAGCAGGAGGCAAGGGGAATTCCAAGAAATAGCACTGAAATGTGCATTTTGCAGAGGCAAAGAATTAGTAATACTAAAATATTTATTGTAGTTGTTTAAACCAGCAGTTATGATTAGACATTTACTCACTGGAGGCTAGGAAGCTTACTATATGAAAATCATAAAAATGCAAATATAATAAAATTACAAATGAAACCATGCCTTCCTCTACCTCTGTGTGCTAATGAGGATCCTCTGTTTAAAGGACCTACACAAATGCTGTGTTCACCCTCTTCCTGGAATGGTTGTAATGTCCTTAGGGAGAATAGTCAACCATTGCAAAGAGGCTGCTACTAAGAAGGACATCCAGTGGAACCCTATCCTTATTCCCTTGATCTCTTTGGGGTGAGCTATGCAGTGTGAGGCTCTATCTAGAGTAGACAGTCCCAAAGATAACAAGGGTTTAATCCATGTTGCTTTCTAAGTACCTTGAACTGAGTTTGGAAGTCTGCTGGCAACCAGTGCAAGTCCTGTAGATAAGAGTGCATGCATACATTAATGTCAATCTATCTGTCAATCTCTCTATCTCTATCTTGCTATCTGAATGCATGTGTAGCCATAGATACACCTATTTCAATCTATATATTTATGTATATATCAATCATTCCATAAATGCTTTTATCTACAAAAAAGAACCAAAAATCACTTACAATGTCTTTCTTGGCCATCTAACAGTCAGCAACATGGAGCACAAGCAACAGCACAGAATTTGGTTCTATGCTGAAGATGTTCTAATATTGATTTGCTAAATATAAAAATGGCTAAATATAGGAATTTTGCTAAATATATAAAATATAAAATTTTGCTAAATATAAAAATATTGGCTCTTATAACATCTCTTAAGATCTTTTAAAATATGCATAATTACGGCTGAGACTCCTCATAGAAAGGGAAAGCAAAGAACTAATGTACACATTCCCATTGTGAGAACCTCATAATTCCAATATACTTCTAATATTAGTTGCATCCAGAGATTATACAAATGGATCAGGGTTATGGTTATTTGCTGGCTCATGATCATCCAGCCAAGAGGAAGAAGAAGGCTTTAGTGACAAGTAAAAAATTCACTATTAAGGAGTTCTTGGATAACATACAAATGAAGGAGCATGGGAGAAGGTCATAGAGAAGTGGATTCCAACTTCTACCATAATAATAAATTATATTCCAGAGATCAAGTAGAATGACTTGTGATTGTACTTTTCATTCATAACAGTGCAATTATGTTTTTGTTATGCTGATGCTAAAGGTTGCTTTTTTTCCTTTCTGTCTTTGTTCTCTATTTTGCAATTTGATCAGTTAAACTGAACATTGGTGGTGAGATCCCCAATGATTCCCTGGCCATTCACAGAAGAGTTTGGAAGAGGTACAGTACATCTGGACAAAGTGGTTCTGCTCTGTCTTAAGTCACTTCCTTGATCCAGATTAGAACCATGATCTGATGAGAAGAGTTTCCTTGACTCCAGAAATTAAGAATCTTCCTGGATGCCTCAACTCATAGCACTGAAACGGGTTGAATCATTTTATCCATCTATTCCAGTGGAGTGGAAAAACATAGTGAATGCAGAGAAGCCTCTTCAGTGTTGGGATGGAAGGACTATCATTCTGTTCTCCCTCATTTCAAAAAAGAGTTTATTTAACTCAATGGTTTGCTTCAAAGGGAACCTTTGATAAAATCTTCTTAATCAAAGTGTCCCACTGAAACTGTAAAAACTATACGAAGCTGTAAAATCATGGAAAGATAACACTTCTTGGATTTTCCGAGAAACCGGAAGGCTGTGCGAGAGTTCTAGTTCTGCCTTAGGCACAAAGTCAGTTGGTTGACCTTGGGCCAGTCCCTCTCTCTCAACCTTACGAAGAAGACTAGGTCAAACCACTTTTGAAGTGTTGCCAAGAAAACTTCAGGGATATATCCAGGCAGTCACCAGGAGTCAACACTAACCTGAAGGGACCAACACACACACATAATATTAAAGAACATATTTGCTCACAAAGAGCAAAGAATTTCCTAAATGCAAGATATGACTCAGTGTTTCATCCTACAGATGTGTATTCAGATACTTTATTGGCCAAGCATGGTTAGACATGCAAGGAATTTGACTCTGGTACAGCAGCTCT
>JANHZU010005141.1:19029-35871 GCA_032468055.1 Acrochordus granulatus | reverse complement strand
CTGTTCTTTGTTTTAAAAGTCTTTTATATAATTCTGCAAAAGAAATGAAGCAATTTCATGTGAACCTTTTATCCTGCAGAAAGGACATAGCTTCTTTATTTTCAAAGTAGAACATACTTTCATAGTGAAATCATAATTATATGCACTTGTCAATCATTCTTAAACTAATGTGGTATGGCTATGGCATTTTATCTAAAAAAAGGATTAAAGGCTTGGAGTGAAATGAAAAGTACATATAGGAAGAAAGTATAATGGATGTTATTGGAAGTGTGGAGAGGAGGAAAGAAACAAGGGAGAGACAGTGATTATCAATCTCTGATTATTTATAGGCTTAAGGAATTATGGATAGATGGATATCTTCAGAAAAGGGAGTAATTTACATTTTATATTGCTTTCCCTTCATATATTGCTGACAGTGACTTTATGCAATAATATGTGTTCAGAGATCATTAATTCTCTTTTCTAAGATTCTAATATGCTTTTAAATGCTTAAGTTAATATTATATTTCAGGAATCTGTGAAATCAACAGTCCTAGTTTGTTGTTAAAACTTCTAAACTGCAATCTACATATTTAAAGTCCAGTTCAAGGATTCTGTTTTAACAAAATTTGCAAATATAAAAAGAGCTTAAGTGGATTCAGCGTATGGTAAAATGTTGGTTATCAATGCATTTTTGGTTTCCTCAAGAGTCAATTTTATACATTAAGTCTACATTTACTTTATTGGTCAAGCAATTGGACTCCGGTACAGCAGCTCTCAGTATACTTGCTAGACAACAGTATAAAATAATAACATAACAAATAAACAAATTTAATTATTCAGCAGGAAGTATGCAGCCAGGACAAAGGAAATATTACAAGTATAGAATTAAATAAGTATGTATACTCATAATTCAGAACTTCTAGGTTAATTTAGAATTATTTACACTTGTATTCTAACATGTAGCTTGATCATATAGCATGAGTAAAACATTCATTTGGATGATAGTATGGGGGGAAAAACTGTCCCTGTGTCTGGTAGTTTTGGAATGCAATACCCTACAGCAGAGGGAAGAGGTTCAAACAAAATCTGTCCAGGATGAGAGGGGTCAGCAGATATCTTCTCTGCCCTTCTCTTGACCATCTAAATATGCAGGTTATATATATACTGAAGAACTGTATCAGCAGCTCTTGAGGCAGGTTCAACTATTTGAATCAGCTTTCATTATCTATTAGTCAGACCAAGATGGATATTGATAAAATCAACTCTCCTTTCAACCCTTGTAACTTCATGAATGTACTTGTGTAATATCTTGACAACAATCTGCAAGTGGTTTTCCATTTTCTTCTTCTGACTTTTTTTTTTGAAAAATCCCAGTTTTGCTACATTCTTGCCATTTGTTGCTAATTTCCTATCTAAATTTCAAGTAGGTCCAATCCTATTTAGCTTTTTAAGACTGGCTAAGGCAGATAGGCTCCCTTCATGGATCCCTGTCTTATCATGGTTAGGGGGCTTGTGTGACTCAATGAAGCTATGACCTATGCCATGCAGGGCCACCCAAGATGGACAAGTCATAGTGGAGAGTTCTGGCAAAACATGGTCCACTGAAGAAGGAAATGGCAACCCACTCCAGTATCCTTGCCATGGACAATGCAAAAAGCCCCACATATATAATTCCAGAAGATGAACTCCACAGGTCAGAAAGTATCCAATATGCTACTGAGGAAGAGTAGAGGGCAATTACAAATAACTCCAGAAAGTGTGAAGCAGCTGGGCCAAAGCTGAAACGACACTCAGCTGTGGATGTGTCTGGTGGTGAAAGGAAAGTCCAATGCTGTAAAGAACAATATTGCATAGGAACCTGGAATGTAAGATCCATGAATCAAGGTAAGATGGATGTGATCAAGCATGAGATGGCAAAATAGAACATTGACATTTTGGGAAACAGTGAACTAAAATGGACAGTAATGGTCAAATTTAATTCAGATAACAACTATATGGGAATGAACCCTTAGAAGAAATGGAGTAGCTATCATAGTCAATAAAAGAGTGGAAAAACAGCATGGGGTACAGTTTCCAAAATGACAGAATGATCTCAGTTTGACTCCAAGCAAATCATTCAACATCACAGTAATTCAAGTCTGTGCCCCAACCACTGATGTTAAACAGGCTGAAATTGACTGGTTCTATGAAAGCTTACAAAACCTTCTAGAACTAACGCCAAAAAAGGATGTCCTTGTTATCATAGGGGATTGGAATGCTAAAGTAGGAAATCAAAAAATATTCAGAATAACAGGCAAGTTTGGCCTTGGAGTACAAAATGAAGCAGAATAAAGGCTAACCGATTTTTTTCAAGAAAATACAGTGCACATAACCAAACACTATCTTCCAACAACCCAAGAGATGACTCTACACATGGACATCACCAGTGGTAAAAACTTAAATCAGATTGATTATATTCTTTGCAGCCAAAAATGGAGAAGCTCTATATAGTCAGTAAAATCAAAACCTGGAGCTGACTGTGGCTCAGATCATGACTTCTTATTGCAAAATTCAGGCTTAAATTGAAGAAAATAGAGAAAACCACTAGGCCATTCAGGTATGACCTCAGTCATATCCCATATGAATATACAGTGGAGGTGAGGAATAGATTTAAGAGATTAGATTTGGTAGACAGAGTGCCTGAAGAGGTAAGGACATAGGTGCATAACCTACTAAAATCATCCCAAAGAAAAATAAATGCAGGGCAGCAAAAGTGGCTGCTTGATGAAGCTTTACAGATAGTTGAGGAAAGAAGGAAAATGAAAGGCAAGGGAGAAAGGGAAAGATATACCCAACTGAGTGCAGATATCCAGAGACTAGCAAGAAGAGATAAGAAGGCCTTCTTAAATGAACAATGGAAAGAAATAGAGGAAAACAATAGATTGGAAAAGAGATCTCTTCAAGAAAATTGGAGATATCAAGGGAATATTTTGTGGGTCAAAAAGCAACAATTAGAACCAGACATGGAACAATTGAATGGTTCAAAATTGGAAAAAGACTATGGAAGACTGTATATTGTATATTGTCACCCTGCTTATTTAACTTATATGCAGAATACATCATGCAAAATGCTGGGCTTGATGAATCACAAGCCAGAATTAAGATTGCTGGGAAAAATATCAACAACTTCAAATATGCAGACAGAAAGTGAAAGAGAAACTAAAGAGCCTCCTGACAAGGTTAAAGAGGAGAGTGAAAACTGGCTTGAAGCTTAACATTATAAAAACTAAGATCATGGCATCTGGTCCCATCACCTCCTGGCAAATAGAAGGGGAAGAAATGGAAGCAGTGGCAGATTTTATCTTCTTGGGCTCCAAGATAATTGCAGATGGTGACTGCAGCCATGAAATTAAAAGACGCTCCTTGGGAGGAAAGCTTGGCAAACCTAGACAGCATATTAAAAAGCAGAGACATCACCTTGCTGACAAAGATATATTTAGGGAATTCCATAGTAATGATTTTACATATGATTTTCCGAATAGTAATATATGGCTATGAAATTTGGACTATTAGGAAGGCTGAGCATCAAAGAATTGATGCCTTCAAATTGTGGTGATTGTAGAAGACTCTTGAAAGTCCCTTGGACTGCAAAGAGATCAAACCAGTCAATCTTACAGGAAATCATTCCTGACTGTACATTGGAAAGACAGATACTGAAGCTGAAGCTCAAGTACTTTGGCCACATAATGCAAAGAAAGTACTCATTGGAAAAGATTGTGATGCTGGAAAGATTGAAGGCAAAAAGAGAAGGTGACGGCAAAGGATGAGATGGTTATATAGCATCATTGGCATGGTAAGTATGGATTTGCGCAGACTCCGGGAGGCAGTGGAAGAAAGAGAGGCCTGACATGCTATGGTCCATGAGGTTGCAAAGGGTCAGACACAACTTAGCAACTGAACAACAACAACAAGGCAGATAGGAGTCATTATCTATTAATTATCCAACTGGATATCAACACTTGTATGATTTTCTCGTACATATAAAAGGGAGTTAGGGAAGATTCCAGATTTTAAGTAGCCAAGCCCAGTCCTTTAACCCTAAGATTATACTGTGAAACCAGCCTTTCAAGACATCCTGTAACTTGTTGATATGGCAAATGGAAAAAAAAATTATATAAAAAAAATCTGAGTGTACTAGCTTTCAGATGAAAGATAAATATAATACAGGCAGTCTTCACTGAAAAACGGCCTACTTGTGACTGTTCAAAATTATGATGGCACTAAAAAAATAACTTTGTGACCAGTCTTCACACTTACAACCATTGCAGAGTCTTACCATAATGTGATTGTCATTTATGCATTTCACAGCTGTCTTCTGACAAGCAGAATCAATGGAGAAGCTGACAATAAAATGTTGTTGTGGTCATATGATGTCTTGCTTAACAACTGCTGATGATTCACTTAATGACTGTGTTAGAAGTGAGATGATAGGGATATCATGTAACTTGATGACTTGCTTAATGACTGTGACTGAGTTGCTGATCCCAGATTTGGTCATTAAACAAGGACTATCCGTAGTAACAATTTAAAAGTAGTTCAGACACTTCATACTATCAGCTTCACTTGGTGAAAGTGAGGTTTTCATTGGTTAAGTGAAGCCTGAAAGTCAAAGTTTATAAGGAAAAATAATGTTCCTTGGCATTCCTTGTTCACAAAAGGAAAAAAAAAGGAATTATTTGAAAAGAAAGAAGGTCTAAGATATAGCTAAGCTTTCTCTTTAATAGACAATTCTGAATAGAAAATGAATGTGGGAAGAACTAACCATCTCAATTTTTCTTTTTTGTTTTTCAAGTTCCTTGTTACAAAAGCATTTTTAAAAATCAAGAAGATCATATAAGTTTATTGCTTCCTGTAGACCTCTGCACCAAAGAGAGAGCTGGAATGTAAATGTATTCAAGGAAAGGATTGTTCTGTTTCTTTTAAGCTAAAGATTTGCCCTTCAAATCCTAGCTTAAATATGCTTAAAATAAAGAGCCGGCTGCCTTCTTTGACATACAATGAATGCACTGAATCCACCTCCCTTCCTCCTGTTTGTGTTCCAGGGGACTTAGATGGACAGGCAGCCACCACTATTGTTTTTCAATCCCTGCTGTATTCTAGAAAGCTTTTGTTGATCCTTGCAGTGCAGTGCAGTTTGTCGGTTTTTGAGCTTTCCAGCAACAATAGCCTCTCATCGTGATTACAGAGCCTCCTGCTGAAAGATGGCCTAATCCCAATGCTCCATCAATTCAGTAATCTGTTCCAATCAGGACTTGATAGATTTGACAGGCCATCTGTAGCCAAGTGAGGCAGACTCATGACCAGTCAATAAACTGAACGGCTTGGCTTTTCTTGCTGTACTGGCTTTATTACAGATCTCAGCATCCAAGATGCCAACTGCTAGAATAAAAGCTACAGAAAATTGTACCGAATGAATACTTACACATACATATGAACAAATGTATCCTGGTCAAATTCATCAGGCTATGAGGCTTATACTGTACTTTGAAAATAAAATCACAGTGTAATTTCACTCTGGGTGAGGTGAAGATGAATATAGTATTTTTTAGCAGTTTATATTTTAATGGATGCAAGATAAAAATCCCCATTGAAATTATCAGACTCTTATTAGTCTTCCACTTATTACCAAATAGTCCATATTCCTGAGTTTTAATTCCACACCAAAGCAGATCAGAAGAACATAATGGAACATAGATCTCTGGCTTAGTAAAGTCTATCTTGATTGAAAAGGTTTCTTTCCATCCCTACCTGGACTTCCCATTATTAAACTCAGAGCTGTCTGCATGCTGGCACATCCTCAGTTAATGAGGTTCAGGTTTTTCTTTGTACCACAACCCTGTTCTTTTATAATGTGCTATATTGGTTCTCTGCAGTCCTCTGCGTCCTCCATAATTTATCCTACTTTGCAATAATTTATCCTACTTCAACTTGTTTTCTAATAGTGAGATGCTGAAAAATTATCCTCCCTCTGTCTCTCCCTTCTAGTTCTTATTTAGTCTGAGGAATAAGAATTTGCTTTTCAAATTTCTTTCAGAGAAGAAGGATGTAATGTATTATTGTTCCTGGAGCGTGATATCATTGTACTGATGTAATTGTAAGGTATAGGTGAACATCTTAACTTTCACTGAACCCAGAGATCTGCAGCTTCTGGCATGCAGCAAAACAGTTGAATCCCAAGGGCAGGTATCATAAAGGCTCTCTCTGTGAAGCCCTTTCAGATTGGGAAAAGTTTCAGCAAGGAGTTTCAGAGTAAGAGAAATTATATTAAGAGCAAGCCACTTTAACAAGAACAGCTTTGATTACTCCAGCAATAAACTCAAAAATCACCAAGAGAAATTTAGAAGAAATTCTCAAACAGAAATCTCTTTTGCAGGGGAAGATTTAATAGGCAGGTTTCAACACAACATTAAACTATCTAACTCACTGAAATTTTATTTTTAACTAAGAAAGTCACTACTTTTTCCAAGCCAGGGGACCTGCTTTTACTATATTATTATTATACATTTATATGTCACTCATCTCAGAAGTGACTGTAAATGGTTTACAGTGGAAATAAATAAAACAATAAAGAAAATAAAACATTAAGATACAATAAAAACAAGATAAAAGTAGGGGAGGAAGATATGCATGGAGGGACGTGGGATTGATCAATATAACAACCACCTCCAAGATGACAAACCCCCAATCGAACCAAAAGGGTCTTTAGGCCCTTTTGACAGGGTCTTTAGGCAGGGAGGAAGCAAAGGAGGAAGCAGAAGTGGACCTTACCTTGGGGGGCACGGTGTTCCAAAGAATGGGAGCCATGGCAGAAAGGTCTTCTCCTGGACTCAACCAGCCAGAATTCCTTGAGTGAAGGGGATGTAGTCTGCCTCTTCTGCTGGCCTAGGAAATCCTTTGCCCATGATGATTTAATACAGGACTGAAACTCACCAGATAGATCCATACTTTTTAAACAAGACAATGAAATTAGTTAAAGTACAGACTCTAACTTGAATTGAATTAATTAATGGAAAAAGGATTGCAGTGAATTAGGATATAGTCAGATAAAAAAGAATGAATGAACTAAAAAATATCCATGAACTCTCAAAGTCTTAAAGATTATGTCGGAATGGGATGGGATAAGATAGGACAGAAGAGGAGAATAGAAAAGGACTCCTATTCAAATGGTACATTCACTTTTTTAATAAAAGCTGAAATGTCCCCTGAAACATTCCTTCAAGAGTAAAAGGTGAGAGAGTGGGATACAATATACTATGGGATGAGGGCAACCTTGTCTACTCATATTAATTTATATAGTGTTGCATTATGTGGTAAACCCCTAGCTATTTACAGATTTCTACCTGTATATGTTTATATAGGAAAATAGAAAACTGAATTCTTGTCACTCATACAATGGGGTACACATTTGTATCTTGGCAACTAGTGTAGATCCAGTGGTTGGAACACTTAATGCTAGCAAAGGATTTCCTATCCTTTCATAGGTAAATGCATGATATTCATTTTTTAAAAATAGGCAGTCACAGAGGATTATGTTAACTATTTCTCAGTAGGTTTGAGAGTTACTGTCTTTATTTAATCAGATTATCACAGTTTTAATTTGGATTAAACTTTTGGAAAATAGTTTTAATGTAAATCATTCTATTTCATGCCCTCTTATTCTTTTTCCATTCAAATAACCTGTCTTCATTTTTGGTTAACTCAGCTGATTTTAGTAATGTAACAGGATGGCACATTTTGCCTTAGATGTAAAATATCTACAATTATTGTTAATTTAATATGTTATCAGAATGCTAAGAAAGTTTCACAATTAATAATGAAATAATATTGAAACTGTAAGAAAAGAACTAAAATGTTTTCAGTGAATGCTGTAATGAGAGATCCCATGTTACACTGTTCAGTGGTGACATTGCTTTGTTTCAGAAAAAAACTTGAAATGTGATCAGAAGAGCTTTTAGCAAATAAACGTGAAGAACAGTAGCATTCTTGAAGTACATTTCCCCCCCTTAGTTCTTTACTTCTAAATCTTTTATTTCAAATCCCTTGTAACATAAACACATCAAACCATAACCCCATGTCTTTCTTGGGTCACTTCTTAGCCAGCAGCTGTTTTGAGTATGTTCTTTGGCTGAGTTCAGCTTTTGCAATCTAATCACATCTGAGTACCACTGAATTCCCTATTGAACACTAATAGTATGTTGGAACGGAATGTGAAAAAGAGTCAAAGGGTTGACTGTCCTTAATAAGTATAAAATCCCATTCTCTGATTTAAAATTCAAGAATGCCATCACATGAATAGTTTCAGAGACAGGCAAACTACAACAGGTCCTGCTTGTGAAGAGTAAGGAGGACTCTAAAACAGGACTTCTGGTTCTGTCATATGTCTGTAATGTTTGGAGAGAAGACAATTTAATGAAGGGGCATCTCCTCGTTACCAGAAAACAGCAAGAAGGAGGGAAGGGAGAACCTCTCTCTCTTTCTGGCATTGTAAACTCCACAAATATTAAGTAGGGGATGCAGTGAAAATAGTTATTGTGTAATTAGTTTTATAAGATTGTTGCAATAACTCAACTCTGGATGCTGCCTACACTGCTCAGCTATTCCTTATTTCTCTTGAGAGATCTTTATAATTATAGAGTTTGTTCAAACTGGATATCAAGGATTTTTTTGTTTCTTTTCTCAGTTTTGTTTACTAATGGTTGCATGTATAAGCAATATCCTTTGAAAGATTCAGAGTTGTCAGCTCTGAAAGTAAAGAAGTATACAGAGGTTAGCAACCTTTACAGAATCTGGCTTTCATTGTGTGATCTTGTCTAATTGTTCAGCCATCGATCTCTCTCTCTCACACACACATTAAAAAATTTCACGAGTTTATTGTGAATTTTTGATGCTGTCTCCCTGAGATTTCATCCAAGCACATTCAAATCTTATTCAAATTATCATGTGAAGCTCATGAGAAAATTCTTAAATCTTGAAGGATCATATGAGTAATCACTAAAATGTCTTATTTAAAAAAGATTAAAATGATGTAAAATTACTATTTGGGGGATTATAGTCATCCTAACACATCTGGGTGATGTATCATTGCAGCTTGTCATAGTTGACCATGATAATTGCCAGAGTCACATTTTTTTCTTTGAAATATATTTCTTAGATTTCTTTAGCCACAGGCTCAAGATGGAATCCATAGCATCACTTCCCTAATTTTCTCCACAAAAACAATCCACCGAACTGAATTGAGCTGAGAGAAGTCACCCAGTGATTTTCCATGACCGAGGACTTGTTTGAACTAGGGTCTCCTTTGCTATAGTCCAACAAAACAAAACAAAAACTCAGCTGTTCCCTTTTTTCCCTTTCTATTTTCTTGGAGATGAGTTGAAGAAGAAAGCCTCAGTAGAAAGGCTAAGAATTTTGTAGCTGCAGAGTTTATGATTTTCAAGGAATTCAGCCTGGACTAGTACCAGCTTTTCGTAAGTATCTCTTTATTGGGAATCCTTAGAAGAAGAGAAATGCCTGTGAGGTTTTAAATTACAGTATGTCATTTCCCAGATTGAAACAACTTAGCAGAGCCATTTTGATCCCAAGCAGGTGGTCAGTTTAATGCTGTGTCAAAATTTGCCTTAGACTGTCTTGAAAGAGGCTTTTCCCTTATTACTGAACGCTTCCTGACTGCTTTGATTTATCAGTCTGAAAAGCCCTTAGGAGGAATCCCTTTGGAGATTGGACCAGAGAATGCAAAGGGGAAAGCTGCAGATTTCTGGAAAGAAACTATTTAAAAAAATTTAACAATCAAGACCTCCACACACACTCATCCATGGTCTCTGTGGAAGTGCAAGAAAAACTTCTCACTCCACCCAAGAAAACCTGATGGAAATTTCAGCATAAATTTCAATTTCAGCACATGGAATTAGAACTGGTGGCAAAGAGGCAGAAGAACTTTTCAGCAGAACTCTGTGATAAACATTTTGGTTGGAAATATAATCATAAATCCCTTGAAGAAGATGGGGGATGGGCATAGAGAAGGTGACAAAAATTATATTCAAATAATTCCCTGGATGGAGGAAATTATTCCAGTATAAGGAATCAATATATTGACCAAACAGGGGAAGAGTTTATATCAAGATATTAAAAGAGAAAATTGTTTTCCACTACTTGGCTAACATCATGAATGAACATGTTAAATTTGCTTTAATTTTTAAAAAGAAAAATCTATATAAATATCCTGCACATTTTTCAGTCTATTCCTCTTAATTCCTCTTTTGTCTTACTGTTAGTGAAATTTGCCCTAAAGATTTTTGTGTGTATTTGATCATAATAGATGCATTTTTGTGTGAACATTGTCATAAAGGGCATGTTCATTTTTATATATTTTCTTTAACTTGTTTTTATTACAACTTTTTATTAAAGTTTAGAAGTACAAAGATAAGAATATAAAAATAAAAAATAATTCAAGAGAAAGATAAAAATAGAATCAAAAATATAATAAAGAAAATATTAAAAAGATGTATAAAGTAATGACTCCCTCTCCCTCAGAACAAGTACAAACAACTTTAGGAATTTATAATTTCTCTGACATGTCTATAAAAAAATCTCTTCTTCCCAATATCTCATCCCTTATCAATAAACAAATTATAAAATCTTGCCATTTAGTGTTAATCTTAATCCATTAAGAGTTACCAGAAATAATAACATATATATTTAGACTAAATGAACTAAATCACTTTTATCTTCCTTTCCTTTATATTGAACACAGTAATTTACCACTGTCTCTAAAAATACAGCAGAAAAAAAATCTTCTACTCATATCTTAACTATAAACACATTTTTGAAGCTGCGTCATTTGGTCCTAGTTAAAAAAAGTCCATTAAGACCCACCAGAAACAACACATATACATTGATCAAATACATCCACTTTGTATTCCTTCTGTTTACTTTTAAGAAGCTTGATCTTTAATCCCTTCAAACCAGCTCACAAATCGATTTCTTATAGTTTTTTTCTTTATCTCTTCTCATGAACCCCTTTACATGTTTTTAATGATAACAGTAGCAAGATTTTTATATGCATAATGGAGAAAATCTTTGACATTATCTACAATGGAACAATGGATGTTGAAGTTAATGGATCTGTCTGAGATGGTCAAATTGACAGCTTTAATTCGAAAAAAGATGTTGTTTAATTTTAATCCTGATTGGAAGCCCCTTCTGAATTTTTTACATGAAATGGAAAAACATGAATTTATGATTGATCTGATGATGGGAAAAACTTGTAGATAACAGAAAAATGAAAGTTATGTTGTAAACTTAGAGTAAGAACTTAATGTAAATTTATACTAATATCTGTTGTAAAAGAAAGTTGGAACTCATTCCTTTGTATTTCTTTTTTTCTGCACTTTTGGTTTGCTTTCTTTTTCATCTTTTACTTTTTTCTCCCTTCTATCTCAATTATTAGTTTTTGTTATTTTTTATTTCTTTTAAAAATTGAATATTTTTTTAAAAAATATTTAACACATCTTTTTATAAAATCAAGATAAAAAAACTATCCAAGTAATTTTTCTGATTTGTTTTTGTATGTCCCCTTCAATTGTTAAAACATCATTTGGTTTTGTTCGTAAATCCAGTGTAAAATAATTTTCCTTATAGTTCTTGTAGCCTTATATTTTAAAATACATTTTCAGATTCACATTCAAATCAGCCCCAGTCTCAATTTTATCCAGTAAAATTTGCTACTCTTCAATAACTTTTAACATTTATTTTTATAATAGCAGAGATTATTAAAAGTAATTTCTGAGTGCACTGTTTCAAAAAAAATTCTTGAATTCTTTTACAGTCATATTGCTCCATTAATAAATGACTCTTCTCATTTAATTATAATTTTTTTAATTTCCTCTAATCAACCTTCAAAGTCCTGTTATTATTTTTTTCTAATCAACAAAACAAAACCTATAGGAAAATTTCTTATGGTTTTCAAAATTTATTTATTAAGTTTCAAAAGCTTCATATATATTTTTGTAAAATTTTAAACAACCCACAGGTAATATTCTTGAAATTAATTTTAGGAATTTATCTCCAATCCATTGGACCCCCTAATTTGTTTATAACTTTCCAAAATAATATTCTAGTCATCCTTTTGCTATTTATTTAAAAATATTTTTTCTTCTTTTTAAAGTCCTTAAAGTTACATGAAACTTATTCCATCAAGAATAGAAGGAAATTCACCTGGTGTAATGAATTGTGCCCTTCTGAAAGTTGTTAACATCTTTCCGACCAGTCAACAACCAGTTAGCATTCTAAACCAGTTGTTAACATCCAAAAAGCCATTAAAAAGCAATTTTCTAAGGTGATTAAGGAAGGAAGTATGTGCACCCATAGCTTAGGCAAGATGATGCTCCCCCAGCTCCAGAGCTCTAATACCCATGAAGGAGCACTCTCTTATAGTGTCCTTGCAGGGACCCTCTGTATGGAGTGCTTGTGAGTGATCCTGGTCCTCTCCTTGGTTCAGAGAGGAATTCTGACGATCAGATACATTTACCAGTTCTCTTTCCACCATGCCTGTTGGCTCTGCTCTCCATGAAGATGGAGAGCATCTTCTTTGTACAATACTTCTTTGTATTACTTTGTAGAAGTAATACCTTCTTTGATTTATGAATTACACTGAAATATTCAGAAAAATACAGATCTTATCAGATAGGTTTCTATATAATGAGAAATAGAAATTGAGAAAGTTTGCAGATAATGTCTTGGTAGATTTATAGATATTGTAGATTATGTCAAATATTTTCACCATTGTACATATAAAAATCTTTCTGCTATAATATTTTTAATGTTTGCTTTTAGCAAAGCAAAATATGAAAGTAGCCTCAATATATGCTGGAAATTCTATGGTGAACTTCAGTTTTAAGTAATGATGGGAGTCTTATCTGTCTCTGTTTCCTGTTCAGTATCCCATCATCTTCTAATCAGCTTTTAAAAGGAGTACATCAGTTCATCTGAAAGGGCAAAATTAAATATTCTTGCAACTTTGGAACAACCTTAAATGTTGAAACATTTACTAAGCATATCACTTTTTCAACATCTACCATGAGAATAGAAATGCTGGGCATAACAGAATTGGAGACCTGTACCATTAAAATGTCAACTCTTGATGGATTTAAATGTCTGTAAAAATCATTTATTATACATACTCTTCTCTACTTTAAGGAAAAGTAATGGATACTAGAAAACTGAAAAAAAATCATGGCTTAAAAAATATGGAAAATAGTAAGGGATTTTTGTTGTTGTTGCTTGTGTTTGTTCATTGTTATCAAGTCTCCTTCTTGGGATATTTTAAGAAAAGAGAGGTAAAGTATGGGAATTATGATAGTTTAATAATAAGACAGTCCCAAATACTGTGTTTCAGCATGTCCCTGTAGGTTTATAAACTTTACTTTTTTGTTTTAATTTGCTTTTCAGTCTTTTCAGCAAGTTCAACAGGTATCCAAAACATCATATTTTGAACACATTAAGGGAAGATATACCTCTGAGAAGTCTTTAATACTGGGAAAGACAAAAAGAAAGAGAAAAAGAAGACAACCATCAGTAAGATTGGTGGACATGATTATAATGGTGACAGGTGCATTTGAAGACTTGGAGAGCCAAGTTGGGGACCATTCCCCTTGGGAAACATTATCCATGATTTCACTAAGAGCTGATACTAACTTCATAGCACATATCAATCTTGTCAATCAGTGCTATAATCACTAGGCGTCTGTATAATCCACTGTGCCTCAAAACAGAATAATCACAGATGACCCATTCTGTATCCCAATATTAGACAGTACCTCTACTCAGAAATTTAAGTTACCCAATCTTGATACTTTGCATTAGTCAAAGTAACCTCAATGTGAATTATCCAGTTACCTCAACAACAGTTCAACAGAAAGGGCCTCTGAGCAGTGAATGGGGAGAAGTTCCTTTCTGCATCTTGACTGCTGGAGAAGGGTATTGAATTAGGATGGGGGAGCCTCAGTTTTCCAAATCAAGGAATTGCCTCATGTTAAATCACTACAGTGGTCTAGGGAGACGGTGATGCCTCTTCAATATTCTACACAGCTGCACACATTAAAATATCCAGATTACATACAACTTTGGAGGATTTAGATCTATGTTCTATGGGATGGATCTATGTTTGGGAAAGTAGTGATGAGGCACCCGAAAAAAGTGCCGAAAAAATCAAAGTCCCCAGTCCCCATAAGAGATCAGGGAATGAGACTGTAAAACTCCAGCTCAGCTGGGATGCTGAGTGCTGGATTTTCTCTCTGATGTATAGGAATAAAGTTGGTGAATAACTCACACTGTGATACAGCAAGCAAACCCTACCACTCTGGGCAATACTTTGTGTGGAAGTCAGAACATAACTTGGTCAAGGGGTACAAGATGGATCATACAAAATATACCAGACTTTGTGTGATGCTATAACCATTCTCTTTCCTTCTGAATTTGGCACTATTCATAGGACTGCAGGGCTTTTGAATGTTACTTTTTATATTTGTGTGCTATGCTTTGACCAATGTGCATTACGACTGGAAGGCTGTCAGAAACAAATAAAAATAGCCTGTTTTCCTTTCATTCTGCAAACTCTCACTACAGAAATTTACATAGCAGAGAAAGGTTTCTTACTTTACCTGAAAATGAAACAATTTGCTCAACGAAAAGGAAAATTATATGCAGCAAATTCATTCCAGGAACTACATGGTTATAGGCTCATTGCAGCACACCAGAACCACTGAGACATTTATTAAGTAGCTCAAAGAATGTCAGAAGGCATCAGCTTAGATTTTCTGGATGACTCAGCAAAATGTAAGCATCACCTGATGTACAGCATCTCAGTTTTCATTTTGTCAGATTGTAAAATGAAAAGAGAAACCACATTATTTATCAAGACATTACCACAAAAACCAGTGGTGAGTGACTGCCTGTGTAAAAACACCATTAATTATCTTAATTGAAATGTCATACTTAGTATTTCCTTGATGCTATGCAGTCATTTAAAGCATATGTATATAAAGAAAGAAAAGAACGTGATTTTCCTCCACTCCAATTGTTGCAGAGTAGAATAGAAGTTATTTCCTGCACCATCCCTTATTTATGGACAGTTGGTTCAGATTTTGGATCATCCCTGGTTTTACTTTAGTGACATCATTGCACCTAAATTTTTCTTCCTATTCCTCATTAATTAAATTTAATTTTCAGCAGTTTGGCTCATTTACAGTATGCCCTTCTTTGCATCATAAATTGCTGCCATCCCAATGCAGGTAAATGCATTTTTATTTGACATATTAGCCTTTGACAATTCAACTCTGTATTCAACTCAGTGGCCTTTATGTATTCATTTTTCCCTTGAGCTAGTAAGTCCTCCAACTTTTAACAGCTCTCCTCCCCTCTGAATTATTTGTGATCCATCCCAAGTTATCACAAATTATTTGTGATCCATCCCATTCATGCATAACTTTTGGTGTTTTGTAAACTCCAGGTGTCTATTATATCCAGGTTACTTGAGGAACCAGCTCTCCCCAATGGGTTTAGCTTACCCTACCTGTGGTAGCAGTAAAGGCATGCTACGGCCTTTACATACATCAGCAGACAATTTTGGCTGGTGAGGTTCAGAACAAGGGCCTTTTCTGCCCCTGCACCTGCCCTATAGAACATCCTATTACCCAGGGGTGAGAATAGCCTCCACCCTTTTGCCTTCTGTAAAGGCCTAAAAACATGACTCTGTGGGGTGGTCTGGGTAGCCATGTGTCATCTGGAGATGGCTATTAGACTTACAACTCCACCTCCTTATTAGCTCCCCACCATCTTGTGTATCCCTCTTATCTTTTTATTATTTTTATCTTATTTATTGATATGATGCAAATATTTATTATGATTTTATTGTCAGCCACCCAGAGTCCCTCATCATGAGATGGGCAGTGAAAAAGTTAAATTAAAAAAAATCTGAATCAAACATACATTTTGACTTGTAAATTAGGACAATATTGATTGCAGTTTGCCATTTCAATTCATTCTTATTTAGAGGAATTACAGTATGCTGCATGATACCATAGAGGTTTTATACTAAGATTTCAGACAAGAGAGAAAAAGACCTAAGTTTTGAAAAACAAATAGTTTTTCTGATTATAGGATAACAATAAGCAAGTCAGTTATTTGCAATCTCAGTTGGATTTGTAATCTCTGTTTTATCATGTTATGATTCTGTAATTTCAGATTTCTAATATTTTATCGTACTGTACTCAGAGAACCCAGTTTACTATTAGAGTAAATATTGTCTTTATCTTTTATGCTTTTTATTGCAATTTGGATTCTTATGAGCCTCCCAGAGACATTGAGAATAGGGCAGTGTATAAATTGTTGTTGTTTTGAAGATTCATTATTTTATTTTGCTCATATTTACCATCCAGAATTGTTCAGGTTGTGGCAACTGGTAAATAATTTTAAATAAATAAAGGTAAATAATTTTAAATAAAGGGAGAGTTTCATAACTCTGCTGTGAATATTGGAAAATGCATACTTCTAGAAAAGATGATTCAATTCCATGATATCCTAAACTGGATGTGACATTAAGCACGTAGCTTTTCATTTTATACTCTATTTTATTTACAGAGTACAGTGGAGCCTCACAAGACAAGACTAATCCATTCCGGAAGAACGTTCTTCGCGTGAAATGCTCTTAAAGCGAAACGAGGTTTCCCATTGAAAACAATAGAAAATCGGACAATCCGTTCCACGCCCCCCAAAATATTCACCAAAAAATCATTTTCAATGGAATTTGATGTAGAAATGATTGTC